>CAHIKZ030000693.1:440000-485000 GCA_903632075.3 Acanthosepion pharaonis
GTGAACTCAAACTGCTAGCTTAAATTTCTCTTGCTTTAATTTTCTTTTTATTTATAGTAACCACATTTCTGCTTGTTTGGAGTAATTAAAGGCATTGGTGTGAAAATTTCTATATTAAACAACCTTTTTATAAAAAATCGTAACTTCAATAAGAGGTACGCAATTATCCAGCAACTCAATTGTCAGGTACACAATTGTCAGGGTGGTAAATCTCCAGAAAGTAACTGCCCGTCAACCGTCCTCATCTACAGCAGTGAGACGACGAGACTTGAAGAAACGGAAATGTTGTTCTACAGAAGGATGCTGAGGATACCCTGGACTATGATAGAACGAAGGAATTTTGAAGAGAATTGAAACAAAAAGGAAACTAATACTTAACATCGGGAAGAGAGAGTTAATGTTTCTGGTTTTCCGCTGAGTTTTAACTCGCCATAGTTCTTACGGGTCATATCGATATTTTGATGCGGGTACATGAAGCTAGACTCATTCTGAAAAAAAAAAAAGGCTAAACTGTCAGCTGTATACCACTGGTTTCTCATATCAATTATGCCAAATGAATTCCAGCAAATGAACCCTGTTGGTCTTAGCGAACGTCATCCTTCTTTGAAACTTGTGAAGTGCCGCCACAAAATTGCAAACAAAGAACTGTACCCAATAATAGAAGCCATACACAGTTTTGTGCCATGCGTGATACACGCTCAGACGATCATGTATCTTTCGATACATGACTGACGAGGCAGATTTTTTTCGCGCAGTTGCTTGCCATTTGTTTCTGTAGACAAGTTACCATCCAAGGCTATAGAACTCGGTCTGTCCCGCTATTTAGCCATAGCTGGGCTTCCAAAACAAATAACAACTAACGTGTAACTCGAAAAGAAAATAATGACAGAAGATTCTGACATTTAACACCACATCAAATAAAATATAAGCAAGCCCCCTTCAATACTGGAAGGCGGGGGGGGATAAGAATTAGTGAAGTCGAAGGAAACTATTTTTCTAAAAAACTGGTTTTAACAAAATTTAATTAAAAATCCCCATCGAAAACAGCACTGACTGTTCAGTCAATAACTGCCGAAAGTTTCCATATAAGGAAACGTCTAATATTACCATTAACATTTTCATTATTATCACTCTATGGATCAGGATAGATACATAGATAGATAGTTTTAATTATTAATTACAAATTCTATCTATCTATCTATCTATCTATCTATCTATCTATCTATCTATCTATCTATCTATCTATCGTTCACTTTAGATAGAAATTGTAATTCTCTCTTCTTTCTTTTCCTATCTATTATCCATCTATTCATCTATCTATCTATCTATCTATCTATTAGAAGATCTATCTATCTATTCATATATCTATCTATCTATCTATTATCTATCTATCTATCTATTAGAATATCTGCCAATGTATTGGATTTCGTTAGGTTCAGTTTAGATAGAAATTGTAATTTCTTTTATCCATCTCATCTATCTATCTATCGTTCAGTTTAGATAGAGATTGTAATTTCTTTCTTTCTTTTTTTCTTTCTTTCTATCTATCTATCTATCTATTAAAATATCTATGTATTAGGATATCGTCATCATTCATCTATCTATCTATCTATCTATCTATCTATCTATCTATTATCTATCTATCTATCTATCTATGTTCACTTTAGATAGAAATTGTAATTTCTTTCTTTCTTTCTTTCTATTATCTATCATCTATCTATCTATCTATCTATCTATCTATTAGAAGATCTAGGATTTCTTTCTATCTATCTATCTATCTATCTATCTATCTATCTATCGTTCTATCTATCTATTAGAATAGATGGAATAGGATTTCGTCAATATCTATCTAATTTCATTATCTATCTATCTATCTATCTATCTATCTATCGTTCAGTTTAGATAGAAATTGTAATTTCTTTCTATCCATCTATCTATCTATCTATCGTTCAGTTTAGATAGAGATTGTAATTTCTTTCTTTCTTTTTTTCTTTCTTTCTATCTATCTATCTATCTATTAAAATATCTGTCTATGTATGGATTAGGATTTCGTCAATATCTATCTATCTATCTATCTATCTATCTATCTATCTATCTATCTATCTATCTATCTATCTATCTATCGTTCACTTTAGATAGAAATTGTAATTTCTTTCTTTCTTTCTTTCTATCTATCTATCTATCTATCTATCTATCTATCTATCTATCTATCTATCTATCTATTAGAATATCTGCCTATGTATGGATTAGGATTTCGTCAATATCTATCTATCTATCTATCTATCTATCTATCTATCTATCTATCTATCTATCTATCGTTCAGTTTAGATAGAAATTGTAATTTCTTTCTTTCTTCCTTTCTTTCTTTCTTTCTTTCTATCTATCTATCTATCTATCTATCTATCTATCTATCTATCTATCTATCTATCTATCTATCTATCTATATATATATATATGACTATTTTGATAGACATCGCTGACGCGTTTCTTCTATATTTGAGATTTTTTTCAAAGACCTACATATCAGATAAAACTGTCAAAGCTTACATTATATCAAAGTAAATCAACTGACGATATTTTAAAATCGAAGAAGCGAAGAAAGACAGGAGGAGTGGGGCGTCGAGCGTAAAGGAAAAAAATCTATTCTTGTATGTATTTTGTTTGTCATTGATTTTTATTCCTTTATTGCATGTTTGAATGTTTCTTTCTTTTTGTTTGCTTGTTTTCAGTAGATTAAAATATTTTTGAAACTGAAGAATTGTTTGAAAATAAATAAAGCAACTTCAATAAATGAATTCAGTTTGCATTCATTCCCTCCTACCATGATTTGATTCAATATATTGTCTTCCAGTTTGCTATTTACTTACTTATTTCGTCTCCAGCTCCCAAGCGCGACCCCACTTCTCCCTTCCGACCCATTTCTACATATCAACGTAGCAAAAATCGGTAAGGAGAGTTTTTAGAAGCTTTCAAAACTTTAAGTAGTAATAAGGTGAAGACAAAGATGACGGGTGTTGGTGAATAGTAAAAAAAAAAAAAAAGAATTAAAATTGAAAAGACCTTAAAGATTATTTTAAAAAATAGAGAAAGTAAAAAAAAGGGGGGGAAGAGAAATGGGAAACTTCCAGAGGAAAAAAAAAGCCCTAAACATTCGGCAAATATTGGGGCCTGATGGATTTTATTTGCTTCGTGTTCTATCCTGCTTCAGTGGTACAACACCAAGAGAGAATGATAAGAAAAACAAAACAAAAAAAAATGCATTCAATGAATGAATATAAAGATCAAAAAGCGGTTAGGAAAATGCAAAATATAGTTTAAATATACACCAGTACATATATGCACGTTAAAAAAATACAAGTACTCACACACATAGAGACATGGGCGCGTACACACAAACGAATACACACACATACATATATTCCAATTGGCACGCAATGTATTTTTAACCTTCTTACTTCTTTCTTTCTTTCTTTTTATTTTTTCTTCCCTGAAGTCTGATATCTATCTATCTATCTATCTATCTATCTATCTATCTATCTATCTATCTGTGAATGCACTCGTATATATATCTGTAGATCAGTATATTTTTTATGTAAACGTAATAGACAAAAGTTTATGCATACATTGAATACACACACACACATATATATATATATACACACACAAAGACACACACACATATATACACACACACACACACACACACATATATATATATACACACACAGAGAAGGGGGCGGAGAGAGAGATAGCCTGAAAATTGCGTTCAAGCATGAAGCAAAATCTCTCGGCCCAGTGTCCATTTTTTTTAAATTACATACTCTGGGGTCCTTGATATTGTGTACTTTTATCCATAAAACACACACAAACACACACACACACACACACACACACACATATATATATATATATATATATATAATACTTTATATCTATCTCTCTCTATATATATATATATATAATATTTTTATATATATATATAGAGAGAGAGAGAAATAGAGAGTGACAGAAATATATGTATATATCCTTTGATCAAACAGCACAGCCGCATATATATATATATATATATATATATAATACTTTATATCTATATATATATATAATATTTTATATATATATATAAAGAGAGAGGGAAATAGAGAGTGAAATGTGTATATATCCTTTGATCAAACAGCACAGACATATATATATATATATATATATATATATATATATATATATATATATATATATATATATATATCATGCGACCATTGTCGGGGTCCTCGAATCAATGTGGACGATTTGTATTTATACATATGTCTGCATAAATTCTCTCTACGCACATATATATACGCACATATATATGTATGCATCTATCTATACACACTTGTTTATTCAAATGACACAACACCTACACATATATGTGTGTTTGTGTGTGTGTGCACGTGTATATCTGTGCGTGTGTTGTGTGTATCGAAAAAGAAGCAAAGAATGTGGATAGAGGAGGAGCCTTGTCATGCAAAGTCGGATCAATGAAAGAAGTGAAACACAAATTGATGAAGAAAAGAATCAGGACTGGAACCAAAAAAAAAAATAACAAAAACACTTCTGACCTTCTTGGCAGAAGATTAAAAAACAATATGTGGCAATAAGTAGAAACAAAGCATTTATACACACTCATATATATATATATATATATATATATATATATATATATATATATATATATATATATATATATATATATATATATATATATATATAAGGAAATAAAAAGAAATATTTGAAAAGGAAATATTGCATGTGCAAGCAAGGTAACATTATGAATTCTCCAATGACAAAAATTTGTAAGTATGAAAAAAAATAAAAATAAAATAAAATAAAAGAATTAAAAAAAGAAAATTTGCAATTCTCATATTTGTTGGAAGAAGCCGAAAAGAGTGAAAAAAAATAAAGAATATCATAAAAGGAACGAAAAAAATGGAATGGTGAAGGAAAATTTAAGAAAACAGCATATGTATGGAGAAAAAAAAAATCAAATAGGAATAAATATTTAATAAATAGGCATGGCATATGTCTACAGAGTTGAAATTTAAAAAAAAAAAAAACCCAAAAAACAAAAAAAAAAAACCCCAAAAAAACAAAAAAAAACAGTGCATCATTTGCAGTAACAACACAACTTTCTTCACTTATTCTACATCTGTCATTTTTTTCCTGAATACTCTATGTATCTATCAATGGATCAAGATCTCTTACATCTCTGTCTGTCCCTCTTTCTCTCTCTCTCTCCATCTCTCTCTCTCTCTCTGGAACAGCATTTTCAATATTTCAATAAACGAATATATATATATATATATATATATATATATATATATTTTAATAAACGTATATATATATATATATATATATATATATATATATATATATATATATATATATATATATTAAAAATTTGTATGTCCGCAACAAGTTCTCTTTTAGGCATGTTTAATTGAATAAATTTCAGACATTATGTCTGCTAATTTTTAACAAAATCCTTTCAATCTCACGAATAACCTTCCGTGTATTGATGTTAAAGGAGGAGAGAATTGTGCTATAACTGCTTAAATGTCTTTATTTTCATTCCCAAGTACTTTCGATCTTCTTCCAAGACCATCTACGGCAGTTATTGGTGAGTATGAATGGATTTTGTTAAAATTAGCAAGCATAATATCTGTAATTTATGCAATCAGACATGCCTAAAAATATATATATATATATATATATATATATATATATATATATATATATATATATATATATATATACGTTTCATTAAATAATATAGACAAGTGTTGTCTATTTATTTTATGTAAATTTTTTCGTAACGTCTGATAAGTTTAATAACATTATCGTTGAACGAAGAAAGAAATTCACAATATTGATCCATATTTTTTTAATACAATCTAAGCTTTCGGCTTACATAACCCATTATCAAAGATGTCAATTACAACATATTAAACAATATACGGACACGACAGTGATGATAGTCTGTCATTGTTTACATAGATGATCTCTAAGCAACGATAAACACGTGCATATAAGACGCTAGAAGCGAAAATCGCACCGCATCTCATGACGTCACATATGACCACACGAGAGTGAATTGTAGAAGTATGGGAAGCCGTTGATATAAACCAATGGCTTCTGTTACCAATTATAGACATTTAAAAATATTTGTAGAGATGCCATAATTGATTTTATATATATATATATATATATATATATATAAGGGAAGAAAGATGTTCATATATATATATATATATATATATATATATATATATATATATATATATATATGTGTGTGTGTGTGTGTATGTATGTATGTATACAGGTTGCGATGGGTAAATTGTCACGATTTTGTATTTTTAATTTCGCGCATGCGCGTTGATTGTTTTTGTTTATGAACAGTATAAAAGGGTCAGTTATGCAACGTCTTTGAGAAAAAAGAACCATATATATATATATATATATATATATGTATATTATTTATTTTAGAACATTACACCGGAAACATGTCAAAATCGCTACACAATTGCAGTAAAGAGGGAAATGAATCAATTCCTAGGTTTGCTGCTAGGAAAGTTTGTTCCCTGTGTTGTGCTGGACAATTTTTCACGGCATAATCTATCTTATATATTTTTAATTCAACCTGCCGTCCATTCTTCGAATATTGTTTCCGAAAATGGTCTGGTGTCCCTGCTATATATTAAGAGATTATTGTTAAGAATAATCTGCAATTTTATTGGTCTTCATATGGCATCCAACCTCAGTATCTTTTCTTCATGCGTCTTTTCTATCAATACATTCGTGATAATTGTTCTGCTGAGCTTTGCTCTATGGCACCCAGACTTTATGTATTTAAGCGCAGTACTAGATTGGCGGAAAGGTCTCATCGTTGTACAGTTGAAATGGTTAGATATAACCAAATGGTCTTTGTTAACATTTTCTTCTATCGTGCTTTTCGCTCCTGGGACTCTCTTTCCGGTTTCTTGCGTCCAAATCAATTTGAATCTTCACAAATTTAAATGTCAATCGTTATCTATTGTTTGGCATTCTTTTAATGTTCTCGATCCTTAATAATGTTTTTCTTACTATTATTATTCTTTCGCAGACACTAACCCCTGGCTTGCGGCCACAATTTATTGAAAAACTGGTTCCCGTACAATTACAGAAGTTAAGTAACGTTGAACATAGTCATTACCAGCTGTTACAATATTTGGACCATTTTGCTATTACACCCGGTATATAAAACGTTTGATAACATGGGTTAGAATCTTACCATGCTCTATTTGTTATTTCTTGGTGTTATTCTTCAGGGGAGGAGAATCCAACTGAAGAAACAGTTGGAAAGTGGCCGAAAACCATACCACGGGTAGAGCCAAGACCTGTGAGTAAAAATGGACAGACGGAACTATTTTGGCAATAATATTGCAAAATTTGTTTGTTTAGCAATAAAAAAAAACTTACTACTTAACCCATAGATGAGGGAGAAGAGGTGGATTCATACATTTATCAAGGTTATTTCCACGTAAGTGGATATAAAGGACTCAACGAGAATCGAAACTCGGTTTGCCGATTAAAATTCCGTGTCGTTATTGATTACACCATCCGCACTTCCAAGACGATGGAAATAAATGCAAAAAAGCATCTAAATGCAATTGACAAGATTACAAGCACAAAACAGATAAAAAAATAAAATATTTTTTATTTAAATTTTAAATTGCCAGGGTCCCCCGATAATACGTACGTGTGGTTGCATCAATGGTAACAAAACTCGTCACATGAACTTGTAAGGGACTAGTTTTCTAGTTTGTCATATATCTTTCCTCCAAGGTTGTTCTTGATACGAAAAAATTATATACCGTTGCCCCACACATACATATATATAGATATATATGCCGGGTGTAACTTGTCCAAATCATGTAACAGCATAATCGTCCATCCCACAAAATGTTTAATATCTAAAAAAACAAAAAAACAAAACACTTAAATAATTGAGTTTCTTTTTTTCCAGGTTTTCAGTTAAGACATTTTGCCATCTTGACACCATTTGTCGTAAGAATCACTGAAAAAACTCATTTGATTTATTCAGCTAGAAGGAGAACAGGTTAAAATCGTTTTGAGTCAGCCCCATGATGTCTTCCCAACTGAGCAATGATAAGAGGATAAAGATCATTCAGGACTTCCGTAATGGTACCAATATTTATACTCTGGCTTCCATCTTCAAAGTCCATTCAAGAACCATCAAGAGAACGGTGAATAAGTTTCAAAAAGCGGGAACAGTAGAGAGGAAAATTGGATCGGAAGACTCACTTGGAAGTAGGTTAGAAAGACTTGTGCCGGGTTTTTGTTTGTAAATGTTCATCTATTTGTTATACATTTTTTCTTTTGTTAGTTTTATTTCCGATGTTTTCAGTTGTAATTCCCTTTCTACCATTCTTGTCTCCATTGGTATTTAATTATCAGAACTTTTTTTTAAATTCATCCCCTAACCCCAACTTGTTTAATTTAGAATGTGCTTACTCACTGTTACTTATCAATACTGAAAAATTAAGAGTGAATGATGTTTTACCATACCGATCTTTTTAGTTGGTAGTAGACATTACTTTCGTATTTTTTCTTGTACTTTATAGGTTAATAGGATTAAATATGCTCACCTATCGCCCGGCCCCATTCCTTTCATGTCTATTGAACTGGTTTAGAGGTTCATCGCTTATTCCCTATTCAGGATATGGTTAACCGATTTTATTTTATTTTAATATGACCACAATGCTTTAACTGTTTTAACTTTTTGGCGATTAGACTGACCAGTGGCTGTGACTTTACATTATGTGGATACCGGTTTGGCAGTTTGCTGGCTGCTGCTTCAGACTGGTCGTTTGGTAGCGCTTAGATAGGGTACTCTGATAACAGGTCGCATAATATCGTGTGGTATGTGTAGTGCCATAGTAGTTCCAACCCTGAGGCCAAATTAGGCTCCGGTTGGTTTGGTCTTTGTTTCTATCTCCTTAAAATGAATCTCAGGGAAAACACAACAAAAAGAAATGCAGCTAAACCAGTTAGCAAAAAAACAAAACAAAAAATAAAAAAATAAAAAAATAAAAAAAACACCAACCCCCTTAACCTTTCTTTCACCAATATTCGAAGTATCCGTTCCAACTTCTCTAGTGTGGAATCTTTTCTCTCGCATCGATCACCAAATATATTTGCTTTTGTGAAAGCCAACTTAAATACCTTCCATTGCTACCGATGAATTCTTAGTTTTAGGCTTAGTTTTATGGCCTTGGTGTCTACATCCGGGATAATCTTCCAATGGCAAGGGAATTGTCTCTCGAAGCCCATGACGACTCTTTCATGTGCTTCTGTCTCTCGTTACTAAAGTCTGTTTTTCCTTTATTGCTGACCCTCCTCAAAGGACTGCAGTATATTAGACATAATAACTGACATAAGAAAAAAGGCAATTTCTCTCCATCCTTTTGTGAACATCTTTGTCTTCTGGGACTTTAATGCCCACCATAAAACGTGACTGAAACATTCTCAATATACTGATATTGTCGGTGTTCAGACATTTTTCTATTGCCCTGTCGTTGACTTAGAAAAACCGAGCAACAGGCAACTCTACTTGATTTATTTCTCACCTATCCTCGCCCTTGTCGAACTAGGCAGCACTAACCTCATAGAAACTCGGCGCAATGATTCTTTGGTATTTCATTCCAAGCATCCAAACAGGAACGTCTCACGTATAAGACCTCTTTCCGTTACCAGCATGCTAATTGGGACTCACTTCGTGATTTTCTTCGTGACGCTCCTTGGACTGACAGCTTGAATCTCTCACTTGAAAAATTACGCCACTGAGATTTCTTTGTGTCAAAGTAGGCATGGACGCTCTCATCGCAAAGCCTTTTTCAGACAAACAATACGGCTTTCGTTTCTCCAGGTCAACTTCTGATGTATTGACGATAATTGCGGAAAGAGTCTGTCATGCTCTAGATAAAAACAGTGAAGACCAGGCTGTAGCGTTGGACATCTCGAAAGCCTTTGACAGGATTTGGCATATAAGCCTTCTCCCCAAGCTGAAGAGTTATGGTGTCTCCGGACATATTTTTCAAACTGAACGAGTCTTTCCTATCAAATTGCGAAATGAAATTTATCCTGAACGGCCACTCGTTTACATCCTCTTGTGTCCCTCATGGCTCCTTCCTTCGTCTAGTCTGTTTTAATTTTCATTAATGACCTTCCCGATGATATCAGCTCTCAATTTGGCATCTACACTGACGAAAAAAACATTAACTTTTGTCTCGATATTAAGTCTGACACGGTCAAAATGTCAACCAATATCTAAAACGAAATCAAGTCCGTTGTTAACTGGGGCAAAAGATGGCTTGTTAATTTTAACACCTCCAAAACCATAAATCATTTGAGAGATACTTCTATCAGCATGGCTGATGCTAACCTCCAGAAAAGTGGCTCTTTGGGTCTTCTCGGGCTAAAGTTCTCAGCTGACATGAAATGGAAAAAAACTATATTAAATCCGTTGCTAAGTCAGCTGCCAAGAAAGTCGGTTCACTGTGTTGTGCGAGACAATTTTTCTCTACATAATCTATCTTTAATATCTATAAGTATGCAATTTGTTCTTGCTTAGAATATTTCTGTCAGATATGGTCCAGTTCCCCTGTTATTTACCTTGAGCTCCTTGATAAAATCCAAAGAAGAATCTGCAATGTTATTGGTCTTGATCTGGCAACTCAGTTCCAGTCACTTTCCCACCGCCGTAAGGTTGCTTTCTCTGTGCCTTTTCTATGAATCCTTCCATGGTAATTATTCGTATAATATATGTAGCCGTAAGTTATATGCTAATAGTTTATTCTATCATACTTCTAGCTTGGAGAAATCCCACCTAGCTCCATGATCTCCAGCCAATTTTCAGCAGCAAAAAATTAACTGCAATGTCAATCGCTATCCACTGTCCGCCTGATTACTCTTTCCTTTCCCGCTAATTATTAACGTTTATGTTCTTAATTCCTCCATACCCTGTAATCCCCAGTGTTTTAGTAGCTTTCATATATATATATATATATATATATATATATATATATATATATATATATATATGTGTGTATGTATGTATGCATATATAATAGACTCTTACATCGATTTGGACGGATGAGGATTCAACAGCCTCACTCAGTTTTTATGTTTGTATCCAATGTGACCCTTCTGTCCCGCGAGTGATGCGCATACAAGGCCACATATTTTGCAACTGTGAAGTAAGAGTGATTTCAAAAATTATGAAAGACCCTAGCACAAATATCTCCAGTTATTCCCCTCCAAAGCACCTCGCTCAAAGTTAGTATGAGGGACATTGACAGCTGAGAGGGCACTCTTTAGCCTGTCTTTATAACCGAGCATCGGCTGTGCAACAGTCCACTGTCTACTGTCAAGTTGGTGATGCATTATGACATTAAGTATTCTGTCGTCAAACATCCTTACAATATGACGAGTCCAAGTAAGTTAGGATTGAATTATAGGTCTGTTATTATACATCGAAGACTATTTTATAAGCACCAACACTCTATGTGCGATAATATATATATATATATATATATATAACATTATGACATTAAGTATTCTGTCGTCAAACATCCTTACAATATGACGAGTCCAAGTAAGTTAGGATTGAATTATAGGTCTGTTATTATACATCGAAGACTATTTTATAAGCACCAACACTCTATGTGCGATAATATATATATATATATATAACATTATGACATTAAGTATTCTGTCGTCAAACATCCTTACAATATGACGAGTCCAAGTAAGTTAGGGATTGAATTATAGGTCTGTTATTATACATCGAAGACTATTTTATTAGCACCAACACTCTATGTGCGATAATATATATATATATATATAACATTATGACATTAAGTATTCTGTCGTCAAACATCCTTACAATATGACGAGTCCAAGTAAGTTAGGATTGAATTATAGGTCTGTTATTATACATCGAAGACTATTTTATTAGCACCAACACTCTATGTGCGATAATATATATATATATATATATATATATATATATATATATATATATATATATGTGTGTGTGTGTGTGTGTGTGTGTGTGTGTGTGTGTGTGTGTGTGTGTGTGTGCATAGAAAATTACACTTGGTAAACGCTTGTGACTTAGTGACTTTTTTTAAACCATGCTTAGGGATGGAATGAGTTTAAAAAATGTCTGTTTAGTGATGATTAAACTTTACTAGTACGAGTTTGGTGGTAATGGATATTAAAAGTCAGTTTCTACCCCATTGAGCTAGGTCGGAGGAGAGATCAGTATTTGGGTCAGTGTTCTTCAACCTTCTTAATCAAGAAGCGAGGAGCAAATGAAATTTCACGGCACACATAGTAAAACTTTT
Source organism: Acanthosepion pharaonis (assembly GCA_903632075.3). Classification (NCBI taxonomy): domain Eukaryota; kingdom Metazoa; phylum Mollusca; class Cephalopoda; order Sepiida; family Sepiidae; genus Acanthosepion; species Acanthosepion pharaonis. The sequence continues at coordinate 452,444 of CAHIKZ030000693.1, forward strand.
AAAAGGTATTTAAAAGGTATATCATATTTATATGTTATGAATTAAAAGCATAAATTTAAAAAAAAAAGTAAAACACATGAACTTACTTTATTTCAATGTTTCTATTCAACTATTTATGCAGTTTATTTTGTGTGAAACCTGTGTCTGGTGTTTTTACTCTGTTTCTTCAATGCTTGGTCAAATGTGAGATAAGCAAAACCTCATTTTTCCTCCTTTGAGCGTAGTGTTTCCCGCTTCTTATTTTTGATGTTATTTAGGGTTGAGAAGACTAATTCACATAAATAAGAAGTGGAAAGTTGCAATAACACTGATAAAACCATTTTAGCTAATGTGGGATCAAAACTTATTCATTTATTCAAATACTAGCGCTTTGCCATTACTACTTCGGCACAGTAGCTGAGAATGAGTAACAGAACTAGTTTCAACTCGGAACTAATTTCAACCTGGAATTGATTTTACCTCGGAATTAATTTCAATTCGAAACTAATTTCAACTCGATTTAAACAACCAAACGCTAACCCTAACCTTAATACTATCACTAACCCTTGGTTCCGAGTTTAAATTAGTTCCGAGTTTAAATTAATTCTGCACCTCCTGAGAATTACTGATATCGGCTGTGATCATCTTGCTTTTGGGAGGTGCGACCATAAAGTGTGCTAGCATCTGCATAGATATTTACAAATAATATGAGAATGTTCCTGGTTCGATCGTTAATTTAAAGTGGAAAGTGGGTCATATTTAGGGTTTTCAACGTCTGGGAAGTTAACATTAATTGAGATTTATCGGTGATTATGAGAAAGGAACCCAAGATTTACGTGATTTTTATTGTTTTAATTTACAAATTAATTTTTCTTTCATTTCGGAAAATTAAAAAGAAATGTTTATTTACCAAGAGAAAGTAAATCGGCATTTTGTAACATACGGCCATTGTTGACTATTTGATATTAAAAAGAAGAAGAAACACAAACAAAGATGCAGTTTGTATTTTTAAGTGCAGTCCTTTTTGTTTGTGTTATCGTCCAGGCTTAACTTCCCCATTACCGGTCTTCATCATCTACCGGTAAACGCAATACGCAATGTCAGTGTAGAGCCGGAAACATACTCTTTACCGTAGAGACGGAAACGTGAACTTCCGGTTGCTATGGATATAGAGGTTATCTTTCTTTGTATTTATTCATGACTCTTTTTTTTCCTTTTTTTTTTTTTTTGATATTATTTGCATTGTTTTGTTTAGCGTTTTAAATAATTTCTTTTATTTGGGTTTATTTCGTTTGTTTTTTTTTTTGTTTTTTTTATAATGTCGGTTCCAGCTGGTCTATATTGGTTGTGTTGTGTGGAATGGATTGACTTTCTACAAACTTCGATTTGTTAGGCTTGTGACCATCACTCAGTTCGTCCCCTACTACTCCCTCTCCCTCCAGTTTCATTTCCTTCCTTTCGGATTCTACAACCCCCCACACACACACTAAGCTCTCCTCCCGCAATGTTATGTACCAGATGGCAGGGCGTTCGATCTGACATATTGAAAGGCGGGGGAGAAAATGGCGACGAGGTGATTTATATAAAAAAAAATCAATATCGATTTCTCTATCTTTCCAGCTAACATTCTTTTTTATCTCTTTTTTTTCTTTTCTTTTCTTTATTTCATTAATTCTTTCTTTCTTTTGTCTTATTTTCTTTATTTCATTCATCCATACTTTCTTTCTTCTTATTTCTTTAATTTTGTTCTTTTCTTTCTTTCTTTCTTTCTTTCTAGTTTGCTTGCTTGCTCGTTGATATTTTTCTTTCCCTCCTTCCTCCCTTCCTTCCTAGTTTACTTGCTAATCAACCCTATGGTGTGTTATCTTATTTTCTTTCTCTCTTTCTTTCATTCTTGCTTGCTGTATGGTGCTCTATATTCCTATCTTTCTTGCTTTCTTTCTTTTTTCTTCCTTTTGTAATATTTTCTTCTTTCGTAATATTTCATTTTTCTTTCTTTTCTTTTTCTTTCTTTCTTTCTTTCTTTCTTTCTTGCTTGCTTGTCCGCTTTTTGGTGCTTTGTCTTATTACAATTTTTTCTTTCTTTTGTAATATTTCTTTCATGGCATTTATATATTTCCTTTCTTTCTTTCTTTCTTTCTTTCATAGTGCCACCCACACCATTTTTCTGTGTGACCAGTTACTCTTCCAATTCAAACCAATTTGATTTTCGTCTTTTTATTTCTTGCTTGTAATCTCCGTTCACAACCCAATATTTCCTCCTAGAAGACATTGAATTCGATTGTCTTGGCAATGTCACATGTCACTGTGGATTACTTTGGTAATTCCGCAGGAATAGCCAACTTGCTCCTTCTGTCATGCGTTGCTGCCATCTTGAAATAATCTGCGATCAGCTATTCGGAGAGAGATAAAACAATAACTGAAACATGTATGAAATCTGGTCGATTTCCCGGCCTTTTCTAATGACCTCCCTCAGCTGGATACACCAAGTGAATGAGGAAGAGGACAAAAGTGGAACGCAAATAACAGTTTCAAATCCCCTCTGGATGATCGATGTCTCGTGCTAAAGGCTTTGAGGAAGAAAAAAAGAAGAGAAACTTCCGCTATGTTTTGTGATGAACCTGGACTTCTGAAAAACGACTGGATTCCTTTCAGTTGTTTTTTTACTTTTTTTTTTTTCAGATGAAGTATTTTAAGAAAAACTAAAAGACCTAACAGGATTTATTATTGACAGACATAATCTTAGCAACATAATCAATATGACTCACCCCAGATGATGCCAGAATAGAATCAATGTCATACATGACCACCAAAGAAATCAGGTGCGGGGTCGACCTGAGACATGACCAACAAGCCGTCTGTAAAGATCCTCGATTCACCCGATGTCAATGGCTGCCCCGATATATGAATATGGGATCGACCCAGTCGCACCTCCGATGTGTCCGTTTGTGGATAAAAGCAATATGACAGGCAGATATATAAAAATCGAGAGAAGCGAGAATATAAAGGCCACGTTGGTAGAAAGTCCCCAAAGCCACACATTTATTGGTCGACGTTGGGTGACGAAGTTCGTAGTTGGGCGAAATGTAATGCTATGTATGGGAGATTAACTGTCGGATTTTTATTATGATGGCAATGGATAACAGAAAGGACAGATGAAAAGATTGAGCAACGTACCTTTTGTAAATGGATGGAAAACGCTTCACGCAGTTAGTTATCCGTCATACCATGCGCATGCGTGGTGTCTCGCATCAGCGTCACAATGTTGTTTTTACCGCGTAATTTCAAAATTGACTTTACTTCTTGATATATGCTCGTACATTTTCGTGGCTGTTCTCTCTGGGGTGGGTGTTTTTATAACTTGGTTAAATGGATGGGAAATAGAGAGTTGGGTGGGGAGAGTAAGATGACACAATATTGCTGAGGGCTGCAAAAGATAGGAGTGTCACGATCACCTAAATTCAGAAGGAACATAGTACATAAAAGCCAAAAAAGAAGACGATTTATCTCATAGATGAACCGTGTCTCATCGGTAAAAGAAAAGAAAATCAACCCCAAAACAGAATATTATCAATCTATAAGAAATATTTTACAATAGATAATTTTTTATTGCATCAAATATTATTTTTAGCGGATATCCATATGTGAGTAGACATTGTTTTTTGTTTTTTTTTAAACAGTGTTTATTCTGTCAACCGACCTGCGCACGCAAGTAAACTTAACTGTTTGAGACCTGCGTTCCTGAACAATTTTAACCCTTTTACCTGAGCTCCTGAGTCAAAATTCGGAAATAATTGCTATGCAATGATTCATGGTAGATATAAAAATAGTTACAAGTGTTTACCTAACTGTTTAGCCGGTGGCTGGAGATTAAGTCATTTTTCTCTACCACTGTTAAACTGGTGGCTGGGCGTTACGTCATTTTTCTCTACCACCGGTAAAGAGGTGGCCAGAGTTCAAAGTATTAAAGGAAATGCGTCCTATTAAGCTTTCTCAAGTGCGTAAGCCGATGGATGTAATAAACACTGTCAAAAAAAAAAAAAAAAAAAAAACTGAGCCTCTACTCAAATACGGATATCCACTAAAAATAATGAGAAAACGTAATAAAGTTAATGTCCGCTCCGCCAGTACTCGACTTCCTTTGCAAGAGAAACTTTCATGGTAATTGTTCGGATGAACTCTTCGCTGTGGTAGTTAAACTTCATGAATGTAAGGGCGGCATTAGACTGGCGTCGAAATCTCATCAATTTACTGTTAAGCTGGCTAGATGTAGCCGTAAGTTCTATGCTAACAGTTTCTTTTCTTGTACTTCTCGCTTGGAGAACTCCCTCCAAGCTCCATGCTTTCCAGCCAATTTTCATCAACAATAATTTAACTGCAATGTCAATCGCTATCTACTGTCCGTCTGATTACTCTTTCCATTTCCCGCTCAATATTAACGTTTACGTTCCTAATCCCATCATCTAATTCCTCCATATATATATATATATATATATATATATATATATATATATATATATATATATATATAAAAAGAAACACAGACCACTTTAAGGTACCATTACAATAATTGAATTGGTTGTGGTGAAATTAATAAAAAAACTAACAATATATATATATATATATATATATATATATATAAAATTATTTATTTAAAAATATGATTCCAAATCGCTACATAAGAGGTCTCATGTTTCAAAACAAGAGCCGAAAACTTCAATATAATCCTTTAAATTAAATTGAGTTGAAATTAAAAAGGGCTCCGTTCCATCTTCAAGCGAATTTTTTGTTGGAATAACGTATATCTGAAATTTACTTGTTTTAAAAGTTGAAATCAAAATCACCATGGTAACAGTTAGGGCGAATTGTCTAAAATGGGTAGGCGAGTGTAGGGTGTTAATGATGAGTGGCGGTATAGCGATACTTTCAAGGTGTCAAGTCGGGGAAGGTGGGGGTGTTAAAAAAGAAACGAAGATGTATTAAGCTTTCGTCAAGTTGGCTTGTCTATGGAGATTTATTTATTTTATTTTATTTTATTTTATTATGAAAGGGAATTGTGCTTATAAAAAGAAAAACTTTCGTGGCGTTTGTTTTTTGCCAACTTATAAAGGGTTAATTTTTTAGCTAAGGTATTTAAACTACTAATTTGGGCTATGTATTATGAAGGGTGTTATGTTGTATGCAAGTTTGTAGTTAATAATTTCTACTATGAATCTGATGATTGGGTTATTTGTTAAACAAGTTATATAAATTTTTTTTTTTTTTATTTTTTTTATTTCAAACGAAAAATCTGATGATGCCTACAAAAAACCGTTAACTCGTGTCTATTATTTAATAGATTATTATTATTTAGAAGTTTAATAATGTGTAATTTTTCATGGAGGCACAAAGGGCATGGGTCATCCCAAGCCTTACATATTCTAGCCTTGTCAATAATTTTCCATTTAACTTTTTGGTGTCTTATTTGTTTCCTTCAAGTGCCAAAAAATATTTTGATAGTGAAGTCTGGTTTCTTTTGTTTATATTATTAAAGGAGCACTTATGCTGCCTCCATCTATCTTTAAAATTATTCTTCGTGGACCCAATGTATATCATATTAGTGCTAGGGCTCTCTGTGGATGAAATAGTGCATTGGCATACCACAGAATTAATACAACATTTATTTTCTAATGAGCAGTCTTCTAGGTTTCTACAGTTACATAATTTTTTCCTATTATCATCTGATTTAAGTGTAGAGTTTTTATTAATACTGTTTTGGCATGGGGGTTTGTTCAAGATCTTATTATTGTGTTTTTTTATTATGCGTTCAAGATTATCAGAGCAGCTGTAGCTCAATTTTAGGGTGTTCTTATTGAATATATTACTAAGCTTACTATTGGTGGGGAAGTGTTTATTAATTAGAGCTAAGAATTTCTGTCCTAGTTTAATACTAACCCTTTGGTTGAACGGAGGGGTGTACCATATGATATTTCTTTTCCTGTTTTTTTTTCCCATGTCCGGTGCAATTTTCTCTGTAGTTAATGTTAGCATTTTTATAACCACTATTTTTTAGGGCAGTGTTGTAGAAGCTAATATTTTTTTGGAATATTTCCCTGTTTGCGGAGTTAAGGCTTATTCTATTTTCTATTGATGAGGGTATATGTTTAATTATTGATGGAGGATGGTTTGACTTCGGGTGTATGTATAAAGGGTTAGCATTTGGTTTTCTATAAGGTTGGTATGTATTGTCTGGTAAGTCTAGAGTTACGTCGAGGAAGTTAACCCTTTTCAAATTAGAAGAGACAGTTATCTTTAAGTTTAGTTTCTTAAATTCACTAAATATAATTTTTCTGATTTTTTTCAATCTTAAAACTAGTAGAACTCCTCACCACCATGAGCCCGTCGTCTCTATACAGCCCGATGTCCTTAATATCAATTTCGCGGTGTGCCGTTAAATTGTACAGTATTAGGAGACCAACAAGGTCAGAAGACTCTGCAGAGTCTAACGATCCCATAGTGATGTCAAACAGGTCGTTATTGTTTTTTATCCATTGGTCCCCATTGTGAACGAGGACCGATTTCTTTGCGCTGAGGATTATATCCATTTCATCCTTTGTTAGGTTCGAATACAAAGCAGCGAAGTCCAGGGCAGTCATAAATAAATCCTTCGAAATTGATGGGTAGTAGTCCACGATATCGAACTGTATAAGGGTGCAATTCCGTTTATCATCAATATAGTTAAACCAATTGATAACATCTTTGGTATTGATCCATAGTTTTAATTCCAGTTGTTTTTTTATTTGGTAGGTAATTTTTTCCAGGATCTTTTTGCTGATCTTTCCTATGTCGGGTCGGGTAGGGCTAATTATTCTGGTCGCAGGGTGTTCTAAGAAGTCAGGCTTATGATCCTTAAGAGTTATATAACATTCTTTTTCAGTAAGTTTACCTACTCTATCGCTGATTTTTAATTTATCTGTTATTCTTTTACTAGTTTTGTTTATGTTTTCAACCATATTTATGTTGTTGTTGCAAGCTTTTTTATAAGTCCTGGTTAAGTTTTTTTTAACTAAGTTGTTGTAGTCGTCGAAATCCAATTTGTAGAAGTTGCCGGTTTTGTCTGATTTAACTAATGATATGTAAGGCTTGGGATGACCCATGCCCTTTGTGCCTCCATGAAAAATTACACATTATTAAACTTCTAAATAATAATAATCTATTAAATAATAGACACGAGTTAACGGTTTTTTGTAGGCATCATCAGATTTTTCGTTTGAAATAAAAAAAAAAAAATAAAAAAAAAATTTATATAACTTGTTTAACAAATAACCCAATCATCAGATTCATAGTAGAAATTATTAACTACAAACTTGCATACAACATAACACCCTTCATAATACATAGCCCAAATTAGTAGTTTAAATACCTTACCTAAAAAATAACCCTTTATGAAGTCGTCAAAAAACAAACGCCACGAAAGTTTTTCTTTTTATAAGCACAATTCCCTTTCATAATAAAATAAAATAAAATAAATAAATAAATCTCCATAGACAAGCCAACTTGACGAAAGCTTAATACATCTTCGTTTCTTTTTTAACACCCCCACCTTCCCCTGACTTGACACCTTGAAAGTATCGCTATACCGCCACTCATCATTAACACCCTACACTCGCCTACCCATTTTAGACAATTCGCCCTAACTGTTACCATGGTGATTTTGATTTCAACTTTTTAAAACAAGTAAATTTCAGATATACGTTATTCCAACAAAAAATTCGCTTGAAGATGGAACGGAGCCCTTTTAATTTCAACTCAATTTAATTTAAAGGATTATATTGAAGTTTTCGGCTCTTGTTTTGAAACATGAGACCTCTTATGTAGCGATTTGGAATCATATTTTTTAAATAAATAATTATATTTATGCTCTACTTTTGTATCGAGCACTATTTTTAAAAATAATAAAAAAAAATACTAAGGAACTTTGGACTATTTACCTAACCAGTTCCTTCCTTCCTATTATTTTCACATATATATATATATATATATATATATATATATATATATATATATATATAAGAAACACAGACCACTTTAAGGTACCATTACAATAAAGTCCATTTAAAATGACGCCGGATCATCAGATAGCCCTTCCAACAACGAAATGAAACGAAAAAGGAGATTAAAATTGATGGGTAGTATAAGTTTTTGTAATTTAACAGGGGGTGCGAGAGAGATAGTTAAAGAGACATGGTAGAGTATAGGGAGGGGTTAATTTCATTGCAGTAAAAAAAAAAAAATCCCTCAACCTCAACTCTTGAGGCCATTTTTGTTTTGGGTTTTTTTTCCCCGTAAAAAACACATATGCTGGTACAAATAACTACAGTTCTTCCTCTCCAAAGCAACTCGCTCGAAGTTAGTATGAGGCACATAGACAGTTGAGAGGGTACTCTTTAGCTTGTCTCTATAACCGAGCATCCGCTGTGCAACAGTCCTTTGTCCACTGTCAAGCTGGCTATACAAAATACATATAAGTCTGATCCGCCGTATCTACATTACATATGAAGTCAGATCCGGCATGTTTTGACCGCTCAGCTACTGAGAGCTTCACACTCAAGCAAGATTCTATTTGCTTTAAAGCACATTCACTCTTTCAGATTTTCTCGAAAGCCATATCTGAACAGTTTCATAACTTAAATATAAACAAAACAATTTCTAAAGAATTAATGGATTTTATTTTCTAATCTAACATGCGCTTATTAAGTCAAACATTATTTTTTGTAGATACCCATATTTGAGTAGACGCCCTGATTTTTTTAAAACTGTGATTATTTCTTCTACCAGCTTGCGCATGCAAGAAAACGTAAAAAAAAAAAATGCGCCCTAATAAGTTTTCTCGAGTGTGCAGGCCGGTAGACGAAATAGTTATATGCCATGCGGGATACACGCTTACACGATCATGTATCTTTCGATACATGACAGACGAGGCATATTTTTCCTGCAGTAGGTTGCCATTTCTTTCTGCGGTAGACCAGTTGCCATGCAAGGCTATAGAACCCGGTCTGTCCTGCTATTTACCCATAGCTGGGGGTGGGAAGAAGAAAAGGATTCATAAATTTCCAAAGGGTATTAGCACGTAAGTGAATGTAATGGATTCGAACTCAGCTCTCCGATTCCTCAATCCGAGCCACTATCGATTACTCCACTATGCCTCCTTTTTAGCTAAAGACAGAACATCACCCACTCTACAGTCTTGAAGTAAATATCGAAAAGAGTAACATTTTAGTTGGATAAATGTATACATGGAAACTGATGACTTTAATTGTAGATTTTAATAATGAACGTAAAGCTACTTTTAGTGTAGTATAGTTTCTGTTCTTTATAGAGATTCCCAACTATTATCAGAGTTGGGTATGGAGTCAGTCATGTGTCATGCGTGATACGCTCTTAGGCGATCATGTATCCTTCGATAAATGACTGATGGAGCAGATATTTTTCCCGCAGTAGGTTTCTATTTCTTTCTGAAGTAGACCAATTGCCATCCAAGGCTATAGAACCCGGTTTTTCCTGCTATTTAACCATATCTGCGGGAAGTAGAAGAAGATTCATACCTTTCCCAAGGATACTAGCTCGTAAGTGAATGAAATGGATTCAACTGGAATTTGAACTCGGCTCTCCGATTCCTCAATCAGAGTCGCTATCCATTACTCCACTGTACTGTTTAAAAAACTTGGCCTCTACTCAACTACGGATATCGGCTGAAAATAACGTTTATATTAATAAAAATATATTGGATTAAATATACAGTAAGTAAATATGAAAAGATACTATACTGAAAGTACATTTGCTGTTTCATAATGCCACAAACCGACACAGTTCCCTCAAACGAGTTACAAAATAATTTTCGAGTATGAATTAGTTGCTTGATATTTTTATAAAATGGCTGCCTTGCCTTTGTAGTATGAACTTGGCCCGTTTCAGGTGATTTCAAAATAGACTTTGCATTTAATGTCACACCAGACTATCAGAGAAGCCAGGTGTACCGCTGAGTGTACCTAAGAGATACAGTCTTGACAGCATATCCGACACGCGTAGAAAAGAACTGATTACCAGGTAGATATAAAAACACACACCCCAGAGAGAACAGCCACGGAAAAGTACGAGGATATATCAAGAAGTATAGGCAATTTTGAAATTGCGCCGTGAAAACAACAGGATGACACTGAGATACACTACGCGTGCTCTTGGGTTGACGGATAATTAACTGTGTGCAGCGTTCCATCGTCCAATAGTGTGATATAGGGTAACATGGTCAGGTGTATGAACTCTCTACTCAGCGATTGCTCCATCGAGGAACAATTTTCTGTGTTGTGTTTTCTATTGGCAGAAGGATTTAAATGGGCAGAAATCCATCGCAGTATAAAGCAAGCACTATGTATCAAAGAACGGTGTTCGAATCGGTAGAATGCCTTAAAGAGGGAAAAACAAGTATAACGGACGAAAGCCGATCTGGTCACCCATTAACAAGGTTCAAGGAAAAACACACCCATTGGGTGGATGCCTTGATCTCGGAAAACCGATGAATCACGTTAGCAGAAATTGTGGAAACTGTGGGCAACAGCTAATGAACTGCACAAGCCATAGTGCATGATGATTTGGGACACAGTAACGTTTGTACGCGTCGGGTACCCAAACAAGTAAGCATTGCAGGCGTGGCTTCATGAGAAACCGAATAGCTTCGAAAGGGATGAAATGTCCGTTGAACGATGCCAGAAGGCACGATGGATTGAGGAATCGGAGAGCCGAGTTCGAATTCCCGTCGGATCCGTTACATTTACTTACGTGAATACCCTAACGAAAGGTATGGATCATCTTCTTCTTCACCATCTAGAAGAACAGACTTTGTTCTATAACCTTGGGTGACAATTTGTCTAGGAGAAAGTAACTCTGAATTCAAAAACTGTTTTGCTATATACTATACAGCAAAAGAAAGGATCGCTCGCATTGACTCGATGATCCCGACATGAAGGGGATCCCTTTTTCTTAGTTAACTTAAGATGTATGAAGCTAAAAAGGGTTCAGAGTAGGTCCCAGGGCCACACACGCAACTACTAGTCGACGGCAATTGAAGAAGTTCGGAGTTGAATAAAATCTATTGTTACGTAAGAAGGGATCAAGACTTGTGTTTTCATTAGTCGGCACAACGATAAAAATACAAGCTACGTAGATGACACTATGTTGATGGCGGATTCGGAAATGAAACTGTAAGAACTAAGAGACTAGATAGAAAAGAAAGAAAATAACAAAGACTAACTCTTAGACTATTATTACTATCAGGCAAGGTAAGAAAGGAAAAGAAGAAGAAAGGATTAACCAAAGAAGAAAAGATTAACTATGATTTATAAGAAGATAAAATTAAATAGTTGTCAGCAAAAGAGTCAACTCATGTTGTGAGTTACACATTCAGGACGCCAGAATCCTGAGTTATACTGAATCTATTGCTAGGTCTGCTGCTAAGAAAGTTTGTTCTGCGTAATGTGCTAGACAGTTTTTCTCGCCAGAATCTATCTTAGATGTTTATAAGACAAAGATGGACGAATGTTTGTGTCCTGACCTGGCATCCCAACTTTAGTCACCACCGCCGTAACATAGCTTCCCTGCGCCTTCTCTATAAATACTTTCTTGGCAATTGTTCGGATGAACTTTCTGCAATGGCGGATTTGGCTAAGTAACAATCTCTCTGCTTTCGGGCGGAGAGGAACCCGGACGAGGCTCCGCCGAAGGGCAGAGTCTCGTTCGGGGTGGTTGACTTGCCCCTGAACCCGTTTATGCGGGTTCAAAGAGGGAATATTTTTGGGCGAGCCTACGGGCTCGGTAATCCCACGTTAAACCCAGCCTTGTGCCACATGTAACCCTCGTGGGGGGGGTCACTAAATATCGCTTTCCGCAATGGTACCTAGATTTTATGAATTTAAGCACACTATTAGATTGGCGGCAAGCTCTCATCAACTTACAGTTAAAATGGCAAAAAGTAGCCGCAAGTTTTATGGTAACAATATCTTTTCTCACACTTCTCTCTTGTGGAAGTCTTTTTTGGCTTATTGCTTTACAGCCATCTTTGATCTTAAGTTTTAAATGCAATGTAAATCGTTATCTAATGTCTTCTTGATTCCTTTTATTGTTCTTACTTATTAAAAATGTTTTTTTTTATTTTTCTTATTCTTTCACACTCAGGAAGTTAAGGGTGCAAGGATCAGCTAATATCTGTGTCTCAGAGTCTTCAGTGTTTTGTTTAGGGGAATTTTTTTTTTAAAGTACAAAAATTATCTATCTGAGTAGTGTAGTCGAAAGGGGCATAAAAATGGCAAAAATCTCCCCCGAAAAATAATCCAAGTATTAAAAGGTAGAAAAATGTCATTAGAAACAAAGAAAAATGTGCTTAATAGATATGAAATTGCTAATCGTTTATATGGCAGTGAATAATGAACTATATCGTAGCTGATGAGGAGACTCGAAGCCATAGAAATGTGGTTCGATCGACGAATCCTGGCAACAGCATGGACAGAAGCAAAAAATATTTAACTATTTACACGATTAACATTTTGACCTGTTGTCCCCATCTTTATTGTCATGTTCACGACGTTTCGGCAGCTGAAACCTCCAACCTTCTTCAGGCCATATACGCTGGCATTTCGTCCAGTTTCGTCGAATAAAGATAAATATTTCTAAGTACTTAAAACCCAGCTAGTCCACTCGAAGTACAGTTTCTAGGCTAGTATTGCAATATTTTAATCAATCAATCAATCGATTAATCAATCAATCAATATATATATATACACATACATATATATATATAAATATATACAAATATATATAAATATATACATATATACATACATACATATATATATATACATATATATATTTATATATATATATATATTTGTATACGATCGATATATATGTATGTATATATATATATATATATATATATATATATATATATATTATTTATATATATATATATGAAGATCATATATATATATATATATATATATATATATATATATATATATATATATAAGTTAATGCAGATCTTATAAATAATAATAATTCTATTATAAACGAGAGGAAATACAACCTCCTTGAGGAAAAAAAATACTCCCAGTAGATCAGAAGGGATGTACAACAGGAAGTTAAGGGTGCAAGGATCAGCTAATTATCAATAAAACAATATTGGAAGAGGTGAAAACAAAAGAAACTTGGATCGACTAAAGAAAGGCGTTCGACAGTGTTCCACAACCATGGATAAAAAGAGACTAAATATATACAGTGTATGCCTCACAAAGGTCAAATTCTTAAAGGAGAACATGAAAAACTGGAAGACTACACTAAATCTAAACCATACAAACGGGTCCTTCACATCGAAACCAATCAACATCAAAAGCGTGATCTTTCAAAGAGATTCATTGTCACAAACTACTTTTTCTGCTTTGCATTAGCGTCACTCAGTTATCTACTAAAAAATAGTAACTATGAATACAAGTCACAGAATAGCAAACTGAATCACCTATTCTATACTGATGATCCTTGAAAAATCTATACCATTGTCAAAACCTTCAGCGAAGAAATAAGTATGGAGTTCGTAATCGACAAATATGCCAAAGCCACATTCAAATGCGTTACCTAACGAAAACTACGGATTTAGACCTTGATATCAACAATAACATACAGGAACGAGACGAAATACTTGGAATTAATGAAGGAGACGGAATGCAAGATCTGCCGAAAAGTATATTACAGGAGAGTGGGTTTGATACTAGAAAGCGAAGTAAATGGGACCAGAAAAAATGAAGGCTTTTAACACCTTAGCTATACCTGGAGTAATATCCAGCTTCAATATTATTAAATGGAAGCTGAATGATATTAAAAGATTGGACGCCAACACAAGAAAAATGCTGACCTAAATAAAGAGGCACCACCCGAAATCAGATGGTGATAGGTTGTATGTAACAAGAGGTTTAGGGGGCCGAGGTCGAATCCAACTTGAATTAATTCTAAAAATTACAATAATCAGATTGGAAAGCTATCTCCCAAAAAGGCAATGACCCTCCTCTACAAATAGTAAAAATAAAGAAGACGACGTAAACACTATTTACGCCAAACGAGTAAAACAAAAAAGCAAAACAACTCGGCCAAATGAAATTATAAAAAAAAATAAAATAAAAATAAACAAAAAACAAAAAAAAAAAAACTGGAAGGACAAGACGCTGCGTGACAAATACATAAAATGAACGAAAGAAGCAGAATACAGCCCACACATTATGAAAGGCTTTATTTATGTGAAATATGTTTGTGTGTGTGTGTTTTTTTTTTAATTGGTCAGTGGTAAATGTCATGATGACATTTCTGACCTTAGGTCTCTGGGCGAGACTCGGGAGGAAATGTGTACACACCAGAAATCAAAGGAAATAAAATAAAAACAATAATAATAACTCTCACTCAAAAAACAAAAAAAACAAATGACCCCCCTCATAGAAATAGTAAAACCCCACCCACTCAACAAAAAAAAAAAAATCCACTCCATCAACAAAGAAGCTGGACTCTTCAAGAAACAGCTTAATATACCTGAAACCCTACCAACAAAAAGCGAAGTGAATGCCAAACGAGAAAAGCAGAAAGCAAACAATTTGACCAAATGAAATTACAAAAACTGGAAATCAAGGCTTTGCATGGCAAATACATAAAAAAAAAACGAAAGTAGCAGCTGTAGACCAACAGAAAACACATCAGTGGCTGAGAAACAGCGGGTTGGAAACTGAGACAGAAAGCCTAATTATTGCAGCTCAAAAACCAAAGTGTCACGACCAGATTCTATCACTGTCGCATAATCAAGGATGGAACAAGCCTGAAATGCAGGATCTGCGGAAAATATGATGAAACCGTTAACCAAATGTTCTCAGAATGTCTGGAACTAGCAAAAAATAGATATATCCACAGGCATAACAAGATAGCGACATATCTACACTGGAAAATATGCAAGAAGCACAAAATCGAAACCACTGAGCGATGGTATGAGCTTCAACCAGGCAGAGTTACCCAAAATAATGATGTAACTATCCTCTGGGATATGCCAATTCAAACTGACATGAAAATAAACGCGAAACAGACGTGATATTATCATAAAAAATTCAAGAAGTGTATGCTTATTTACATAACAATACATGACTGCAATGTATCTTTGAAGATATTCAAAACGCTGTCAAAATACAAGGACCTTGAAATAGAAATCTCGAAAATGTGGCATATGGGAACATCAACAATCCCTGTTGTAGTTGGAGCCCTAGGACTGGTTGGAAAAGATTGCAGTAGACTAATTGAAGGGATTCCTGGAAGTCCATGCCTCAAAGAGATACAAAAAATTGTTCTGACAAGTACAGCCCACACTTTACGAAGGGCTTTATTTATGTAATTTTTTTTTTTTTTGTCAGTGGAAAGTGTCATGATGCCATTTCTAACCTTAGGTTCCTGGGCGGGACCCGGAAAGAAATGTGTAAACGCCAGAAATCAAAAAAAAAAAAAAATAATAATAATAATAATAATTCAGTAATGCCCAAATCCGCTACTCAAAGTTTCATGTGAAAACAATAATCAGGCTAAATGTTATATTTTAAGCTTTAGCTTCTATTCTCATTATATACATGCGTAAAAGTTCCCGGTCTAACCAGAAATAAATTCTCCACAAATTCTTATCTTTGGTTATTTTTCTGATATTTTTCGGGCCTGGTCGACTTCTGAAAGTCAGAAAAAATAATATTAATAATAATAATAATAATAATATATATATATATATATATATATATATATATATATATATATATATATATATATAGCGTACGTTTTACTGACTCATGAATCGGTTGATTGTGGACAATGCAGTCTTAATTCACCATAAAACCCTCTTGACCCAGCTTGTCTTAAATATGCAAAGCCGTCTTAGTCTGTTTTCCACTCCACACTTCATCAGTCTGCGACCCAGCGCCGTACATGCGCCGGCGCCTGTTTGTTGACTCTAATCCTTCTCCTGACTCTTTAGGTTAGCCCATCGTGCCACAAAGGTAATCGATCACCCGTGAGTCATTGATCAGCCGGTGAGAGTTTGAACTGGGTGTGTTTAGAATAGGGCAGGTGTTTCTAGTGCCGAAGAACTGAGGTGTCGGTCAATCCGTATTTTCTGATTAGTTGTCTCTTCTCTTCATTACTCATAGAGTAATTACTCACCTTTAGGGCTGTCATGATCCGAGCCACTTGAGCTGATTTGGACTCTGTCTTCCCTCGTTTCAGACCTAGAGTAATCGGTCTTTGAGTTCAAGGCGTCTAGTTCTAGCTAACCAAGCAGTCAGCCCAAAAGAAAAGTAGGAAATAGAGATCATCGATATAATATATTGTGAAGCGAGCATACACTCTTAATGGCGCGAAAAACAGAAATGGGAAAATCAACTCTAAATTTAAGATGTAATGGTTTATTTTTATTTCGCATGAAAAATATTTTGAAGAAGATATGAATTCTCTTTCCAGCCACTGTCTTATTGCCAGATACCTTTAAAATAACTTGTCAAGAGTATGTCATAATGGGACAAATGTTTTAGTTTACAACATTGCATTTTTTCGTAAACAAAACTATTTATATCAACCGGCCTAGACCGAGAAGCGCGGCTAAAGACTGTCTTGAGCAGGATGTGTCGATCTCCTCATTTAATAAAAAAAAAACAAAACCAAAAAAAAACAACAAAATAAAATAGTGATGTCAACTCAAAGCAAGAACCCCCATAAAATAGTATATATATATATATATATATATATATATATATATATATATATATATATATATATTAAAAGAAGAGAAGAGAGGTGCCGCAAACGTTTTTTGGTTGTAATGTGGATTTATTTAGAAAAAATATTATGCTTTGTTTTACATAATTTTACTACGACACGTGTTTCTGGTCTCGCGACCGTCTTCAGGTAAACGTGAAGATTTCTACATATTATTAAAAATAATATTAAAAATAATTAATTTTTCTTCATGTTCAATGTGAGATATTCTCGATATGAGACATTCTCTGTTTGTGTGTTGGTAATCCGAATTTCTTTCTAGAACTGTCAATGAAGAGTTCTGCGCGAAGGGTCATAAAACAATTAAGGTTGGTCCAGCGAGTAGTTATCGGCATTTTATCTTTTAATGTTTTAGTGACCCCTATGTGCTCTTGGATCTGTTTCTATTTTGGTGTGTTCCTGTCAGCATGCGTGTATATATGCGTGCGTATATTTCCCCTCCATACATACTGTCTTACTACGAGGAATTCGTAAACTTATTTGTACCTATACACATACACACACACACGCACATACACACTATCCCACCACAAGTAATCAGTACACACACACATATACACACATATTTTCCAAGCTACATGGAACCAGTACACACACACACACACACACACACATACACGCACAAACACGTACTTCTTAAGTTGTCAACATCCGCATATACATACATAAATGTATGTATGTATGTGTACTATACATATATATATATCTCCTCGTGTCTCCCGTATATGAGTGTGCGTCCATGTATGTGAGCGATTTGATCATTGTATTTGGTCACCCTGTGTGCATGTTGTGTGTTTTTTGTGTGTGGGGTTCTAATCCACATTACAACCAAAAACGTTAGCGGCACCTCTCTTCTCTTCTTTTTAATATACATACTTTTCTCTCGTTGGAACCACTACAACATATTTCTTATATATATATATATATATATATATATATATATATATATATATATATATATATGTATGTATAAGTGAATATTGAAGTCAACACTCAGAGGCAAAAGGCTGTTTCATGGTAGACGCCATCGTCAGGCCGCCAATCCTCATTTCTCATAAATGTAACGTCGCAAGCCTCTCACTGTTCATTCGCTGTTTCTCTGGAAAGTCTTCAGACGAACTATGTTCCTTAATTCCACCATTCTTTTTCATTCCTTAATTCCACCATTTCTAACCATCTAAGACCCGCTATTACAAGAACATTGTAGCGAACCGCACTTATTCCCTTCGTATTCC
Organism: Acanthosepion pharaonis; assembly: GCA_903632075.3. Lineage (NCBI taxonomy): Eukaryota > Metazoa > Mollusca > Cephalopoda > Sepiida > Sepiidae > Acanthosepion > Acanthosepion pharaonis. The sequence continues at coordinate 470,524 of CAHIKZ030000693.1, forward strand.
ATTGATGAGATGGATATTCCTCTCAAACAGCTTCTTCCCACGAGCCAATGGTTTGTGCAACGGACTCCTAAGTGGATGTTTTCCCGATCACTACAATTTCTAGGGTCAGCGGTTATCTTCACCACTTATCAAACATAAAATCTGCTTCTTACTTTGTATCGCTCCGTCTTGGATAGTTTTCAGGGCTTTGTATAGGGTGAACATCACTGTAAATTAAGATACTTCCAAGATATATTTTTTTTAATTCAATTCACTTTTCATTATTGCTAGCATTCATCTGATGCACATCTTTTTGCATTTATCTTACAACTTTTAATGGCCTATTCACACCGTGCTATTTGCAAGTACCTTCTTGCTCGAGATCCTTAACAACGGTATCTACAGCAAGAATTATACAATAATACAAATAAGCTTTCCTCGCTTGCGTGTGGCCTTTACACAATTACCCAACCCACATTTCATGCATATATAACTGCTAAAAGCGCTCCCAATCCATCATTATTTCTTGCATAAAAGTTTATGTCAACCATATAAAACAGATTATTTCTCTTGTTATCTTTGATTTATATCCATACTAGCAGCATGGCCCGGCGTTGCCCATGCTTGATTAAAAAAATTGTACGACTCACACAGCAATCGCTATCACTTGACTTAAAATATTTTTGCCCTTCCTTGCCTTTAAAGGAGTGCCCTTTGCCGTGCTGATGTTGCTACATGACTTACTTCTTGCCTATCTCACACTACGAAGTTTTTCTAAGCTCTATACTAAACATTAAATCTGTTACGAAAAAAAGAACTAAACAAAATGAACACAAAACGTTCAGCTTTAAAAAAAAAAAGACTCGCAACTAGAAAAAAAAACGAATGAAAAAGAATGTTAACAACAAATACTTTTTCACACCCAACCCAGTTCTGCGGAATCAGAATCAACGTTGAGTTTAAGCAAGCGAATGAGCCAATTAGAGTAAAGTGCCATGCAGATTTAAATTTTTCCCACTTGTGACGAATGCAGCTATCGATGCTAGTTAACATTTGTGTCAGTCAGCAGTTGGCTCTCACGCTGGCCAATAGAATCTTCCTGCCTATTCGTGGCAGCCAGCTATAGACTCTCACTCTGGCCAGTACAAAATGGCCGCAAACTACATGAAAACTGCCGTAGAAGCACGAAAAAATCGATTATTTCCACTATCGATGGGAGTTGGGAAATGCAAAGTCGGTCTTAGCCTCCCCACTAACTTGTAGCATGTGCATTTAAATCTTGGTGCAAATCCGTCGAAAATTGCGGCCGTGCATTCGTTACACACACACACACACACACACACACACACACACACACACACACACATATACACACACACGCGCGCGCGCGCGCGCACACACACACACACACATCCTGCCTTTTATAGATAGAGATCCAGTATTTCTATCGATTTTGATAAAGGAATTAATGCCACATTAAAGTGTTTCCTCGAAAGATGTCACGTCTAATTGTTAATGAGAACACCAGTTGTCTTCGAGAATGTCTTCCAGGAATAATAATATTCCGTAAGAATTTCGCCATTGTTGTTGAGATTTTGTATACTTCAAGGGTCTTGACCCATGCTAAGCTGAGTTGTTTGTACTTTGGGAGAATATATTCAAAAATCATTTTATTTATAAGCTGCTGATCTTCGTAGCGAAAATCATTTTGCTCTCATGGAGATAAATTGTATTCTTCCAGATAACGGTATGTTTTTTTTCGTTTAACACGTAGTTTATCATCTGGTATAATGTCGACACACTAGGAATAGGTCGACAGTTTTTAGAGTTTTCTTTATGTAGCATGCATATGGAATCTTTGGAGAACCATTCTGACATTGCTGTGGCTTCAAACATCATCTCATTAAATGTCTTAATGGTATGTGTAATAGGGGAAGTGTCAATCCAGTAGTTTAGAATTTTGCAAATCCCTGCTGATTTCCATTTATCAGATTTGGTGTGTTTTATTTCTTTTGTTGTAATATATTGCCATTGCTTTTCTTGAATGTGTCCCTTATTTTTCTCCAGATCTTTTAATAATTAAGCATCTTCATTGAGACATTTGTCCTCTCACCCATATGTTATTAAAGAATATTCTTGTTTCTCTTTCAAATGAAGCTTTCTCTAAATTGTAACTGTTTGGCTTACTGTGTCTCTAAAAGAAATTCTTTGCGGCTGTTTCAAATACCTTTTATTTTTGTCTATAGAATTATTAGCGTTTCGCGAGCCAATGGAGACGCTGCCGTTTAGTTTAAATTCTGTCAGCTCTTCTTTCAATTCGGGTATTCTGTAATTTGCAATTGATATTTTCTCGTAAAATTTATACCACTTACCAGGGCTTACTTCACCTTATAAAGTTCGTCAAAGATATATATTTCTGTTTCCGTTTTTAAAATTTTCCCCGCGCTTAACACCCATCTTGTTTCTTCTTTTACTGGTTTATTCCACATTTTGACGGGAGATCTTTTACTGCTGCACATAAGAATTGGTTTATTTCAGTGATATTAAGTTTGTTTGCATGTAGCAGGAAGTCCAAAATGTCCATAAAGGTAAAACTGTCAACTGCTCTCAAAAATTGTCTACAATCAGTTGAAGCAGGGAATAGTTTGTAAATGTGAACACCTTAGAAATGATTTCATTTAATCGCCGTTTTCTGCTTTCCATCAAGATGGCTGATTATAACTTCCGGGAGAGCAACTCGTTGCGACTTCTTCGGCTAACGTTTTCCACTGACATGTAATGAAGTGATTATATTGAATTAATTTATTGTTATACTACAAGGAAACTTGGTTCACTGTATCGGGGCAGACTATTTTCAGCCTCAGCGTCCACCATACACATTTTTAAATCCACCATTCCCCCGTGCATTAAATATTGCTGCTAGATATGGACTATATACCAGGAGATTGTTAATGTTGTAATCTAGGAAAGGTTACTGAATAGAATAAACACACCAAGGTTGGTAATGATTGATAATACTTAGGACAAGAACAACACACATAAGATTCGCCAGAGGCGCGTAGAAGAAGTAGTCAACTGCTGGAAGTGAATTCCAGAATGAATATCCAACTGCAGGATATTTACCAACCGTCGTACGCGGTCAGATGTGGCACAAGGTCGAATTTAATGTGGGGTATCCGATCCCGTAGGCTAGACCAAAAATTCCCCGAAGGCCCCGTATAAAACGGTGTCGGGTAGCTGTTTCCCACGACGAGACTCTGCCCTTCGACATAGCCTCGTCTGTGGATCCTCTCTGCCCGGAGGCGGAGAGTTTGACCAGCATAGCTGGAGACGTATCTCCAACTGCAGACCAACATACAGTATTTACTACTGTATATATATGAATGGGGGCATACCTATTATCGTCCGTAGATATGATACAACACTTGATAAAATCCAAAGAATAGTATGTAATGTAATCGATCTGTACCTGGAGTCTTGACTTCTGGCACATTTTCACCATCGTGACGTGGCTTCTCTCTGTCTTTTCTATAAATATTTTCATGCCAGTTGTTCCGATGTGCTTTTCCTCACTGGTGATTCGACTGCACAAATTTAATCGCAACACGAGATTGGAAATTACGCGTCGAAGTGTTAAGAGATAGAACCGTATGTTCTATTCTAACAGTTTTTTCTCGCATTTCTCGCCTGTGGAAAGCTCTTCTGGTTTCTTGCCTCTCTACCAACTGCAACCGTCAAAAGTTTAACAGCAACGTTAATCGCCACCTTCTGTTTTTCTGTGGCTTATTCTTTTATTGTCCTTTCTACTCAGAAATGTCTCCTCATCCTCTTTCACGCTCAGTAACCCCTTGCATCTTAGTAGCATAATCGCCTTGTTTTGTGTGTAATGATTAAAGAAAAATTCTGATTTTCAAAGGAGGCTCATGTGCCGACATATAATGGGTGGGTTACTTTCACTCGATCTTCAAATACTCTTTCTTCTATTGTTCCAATATTATCTGTATGTTCTTCAAATTCTATTGCTTCATGATACCATTCAGTTATATTTTAATCGACCTCATTCTCAACTACATTTGATTTGTCAAAACACATCACACCTTCAACTTTAGTCTCCACATGTTCTTCGTCTATGTTTCTTGTTTCGTTTCATTTTGCACTCAACTCTTGATTTCATTTCTATTAATCTGCTGTGATGTACTTTTGTTTCATTATATATCGTCTATGATGCACATTGTTCATGATATATGGTCTATGATGCACTTTTGTTTCATGATATATCGTATATGATGCACTTTGTTCATGATATATAGACTATGATGCACATTTGTTTCATGATATATAGTCTATGAGGCACTTTTGTTTTATGATATATAGACTATGATGTTTTTGTTTCTTGATATATCGTCTATGATGCACTTTTGATTCATGATATATAGACTATGATGCACTTTTGTTTCATGATATATCGACTATGATGCATTTTGTTCATGATATATAGACTATGATGCACTTTTGTTTCATGATATATCGTCTATGATGCACTTTGTTCATGATATATAGACTATGGTGCACATTTGTTTCATGATATATATAGTCTATGATGCACTTTTGTTTCATGATATATCGTCTGATGCACTTTTTTCATGATATATCGTCTGATGCACTTTTTTCATGATATATAGTCTATGATGCACTTTTGTTTCATGATATATAGACTATGATGCACTTTTGTTTCATGATATATAGACTATGATGCACTTTTGTTTCATGATATATCGTCTATGATGCACTTTGTTCATAATATATAGCCCATGATGTACATTTGTTTCATGATACATCGAGTATGATGTACTTTTGTTTCACGATATATCGTCTATGATGCACTTTGTTCATGATATATAGTCTATGATGCACTTTTGTTTTATGATATAGTCTATGATGTACTTTTGTTACATGATGTACTTTTGTTTCATAATATATAGTCTATAATGCATATTTTGCTTCATGATATATTGTTCATGATCGTCTATGATGTACTTTTATTTCATGATATATCGTTTGACATTTGCTTTCACGCCACATTTGGCATCTTTAGTTTGTTTTATTCCCAGGTTTATTTAGTCTAGATACAATACACTATTTACATTATTCGGTTTCCTCATGTATGATTTTTTTCAAATTGCAATTGAATCGAGGACACATATTTACGCTGCGTTATACTGACCTAGTGAAGGGTTAGGGTTTGATGCGACAAAATTTCGAAATAGATTTGGAGAATCGACAGAACTGTTATCCCATCCGTTAAGGATGTATATCGACTTGGATGCCAATGCTTTGTGCATTCAGCATCATCCTTTGCTAGTGTTTCTTTTCAGAGTTTTAAAAACGGGAGGAATTTGGGAAAAACGCGTAAGTGAAGAAGAAGAAGAAGAAGAAGAAGAAGATAAATCGACAATAATAAATTAGAGAGGGCGGTTGGTTAGGAAAAAATGATGAAAAGAAATATCGATTTTTTTTTTTCTATAAGAATCGGCACGAAATGTTCCGCAATTCTTCTGTAAAGAATTAAATAGAAAGAATTGCCTGGAAGAGATTAATGTTGCCAAGCCCACGCGCATGAAAATTTGCAAGGCGATCACCTCGTTGAGTGTGTATGCCCGACCGCTTGAGCGAATATAGGCAGTGGACGCTCCGAAAGTGATGCATTCTATTTATTTCCACGGAAAAATCCACGGAGCACAATAGTACAGTTAGGTGGAGCATGTTCACAGCCTTCAAAACATTGATAATTCTAGCCTTCTTCAGGTGCTTACCGATCCAGGTAACCTTCAGGCAATGTCGAACTAAATCCTTAATTCAATCTACGGGATAGACACTTCTCGTCACGTTGACCATGCCGAGGGAAATTACGCCTAGCTATTATATATATATATATATATATATATATATATATATATATATTATAATTATTTAAAAAAATATGATTCCATCGCTACATAAGAGTTCTCATGTTTCAAAAACAGAAGCTAAAAAACAGCTCTATTTCATCCCTAAGCGTATTTTGGAATAACTAATCTTGAAATTTATAGAAACTGCGAAACTATATATATATATATATATATATATATATATATATATAATTCTGTGACTTCCTTTAGTCCGCCCGTCCGTCCGTCACACACTATAAAATAGCCATACATTGACCGATCAAAACCAAATTTCAGGGTAAATAGTCAAGGAGATACAAAGCACAATTTGTTTTGCTTGGGCGCGTAACTTAATACAATAAAGTTTCATTACTTTTTTGATAATGCTAAAGGTTTATTATTTAACATACAAAAAACTACTACTATTTAAAAAAAAACAAACAATTTAATGATTAAAAATAACAAATACTTATTTAATAAAAACCCCAATATATTTTTGCATATCCTTTCTTTAAGCTTTTATATATAAGAATTCAATTTCCACTTTGCCTTATATTTGCGAGAACGATAAACAAATCACAAGGCCAAAAGCTCTAGAAAGAAATGTTTACGCATAGCCAGTTGTATGTTGCATGCTCAAGAGTAAGAAATCTTAAGAATTTATTTTTCGTTGTTAAGAAGAAAAATAATTTTCTTGAAAAATATTGTTTCTCATCAAGTCCTATGAAATGAAATTAAAGAAATTATTAAATCGCTTTGCCAAAGTATTTTTCCAAATAAATCAGCTTATTCAAATTTCATCGATTGTTTTGCGAAATTGAACGAAACGTAAAGTTTGTAAATCTTGAAAGAATGTTAGCAATAACTTCAGATACTGTGAGGATTTTTAAAAAAAATCCATTATTTAATACTGCTCACTTAATAGTTAATGATCGCCTTATTTTTAATGAGTACATGTTTAGACTGGCCGGTCTAAGAATTAAACTCAGACTATGTGATTAATCACACGAAGCGATTTTTTAACCCACTATTATTTTGAATGACAAACCTGAGTACAGCCATAAACAGCTTGCTGCTGAGTAAGGCTGGTGATGCTGCTGCTCCTCGTTATATTTGTTTCGGACACATTTTCCTACCAGCCAAACCTACCAAATGAGAGTTTCCCAGATTATAGCTCAACAGGCTCTCTAAAATATATATATATATATATATATATATATATGAGACTAGTGGTGTTAAGGTTCATGCGCATGTTAAATGTGAGGCGTCGGTTGAGATTCTCTATTGATAATACAATCTCACGTTAGTAACGTCTGATAAGAATACGAAACTAAATTTTTTTCATGCATAAACTAGTTGCTTATTCACTTCCGAACTCCGTCAAATTAACGTCAGCTGAATCAAGGGTATGTGGTTTCGTGTCCTTCTTCGAACGCTCGATCTTCTGGTGAGTATGTAATGGATTTTATCTGTATCCTCGTAAGTTGGGTATTTATATAACTTCTTGTTATCCGGTTGTCTTTTGTGTGCGTGTGTGTGTATGTGCGAGCGCGTACTCGCATGTGTGTATTTTAATTCCAGATAGGATCACTTCATTTTTATCTTGATGCACCGACCAACATATTCGAGACACGACCCTACTCTTGGTGCCTTTGAGATCCCTTTCTAGGCCAACACTGTAGGCTCCAAGTGCTTTTGACGCCAAATACAAAACTTAATTTGATATCTCTTAACCCCCGTTATATTGATATCAGTATAGATACTGTGCTGTAGATCAAGGATCCTGATATATATTAAAATCGATTAAGACTTTCGGCATTTCATAGATGGATTACCTACTACAATCATTACCCAGCGCAATTTCACCCCAGTAGTGGTAATATAAACTCTTAGAAGTCGTTTTCTTGCAGCACAACTACTTTCTTTGTATGCCAACGAAATATTTTCTTTTTGTATTTAGTGTGTCTAGAAATTGTTCAAATAACTTTTTGTTAGTCATTTTCAAAGATTTGGTTGTGCAACTGTTATTATTTCTACATCTTACCCATCAAACAGAAGCATCCATTTAAACGGACCGCGATACGCAGCTTACTGGTTGAGGACACAAATCTGATCCGTATCTCAAAATACAAAAATGATCGTTTAAAAGCAACATCTATGAACACAGACATAATGTACTGGACGCATTCGGGAATTAGAAATATCTCCACTTTTTCAGCAAACTCACAATAACAATTGCGCGCCATATATAAAAATACAAGCAAAAGTTTTTTGAAATGACTCATAGATGAAACGAAGACGTTCGGTGTAGAGTACTGTTATACTGGAACATTACCTATTCTATTATAATAAACTCTCCCACACATAATAAGTAGTAGTAGTAGTAGCGGTCGCCAGTTGGGCTGAGTGGAGTTGTGTGAGTCATTCGATGTCGGACATTGAAGTATCAACCATCACAACTAGATTGCTGCGTCATTAACTCTTATTTCAAGTTCCTAACGTTTTGTACGTCGGACCCTTTTAGGACCGACTTAGTGAAATACAAGCCTCCACTGTGAAAACTACTCTACAACAAGTACTAAGAAATAGAAAAAAAAACTTTGCTAGAAACAAGGAAAAACGTACGAAGCTTTTACGTCATACATTTCCGCCTGCATAGCAGTGGATACTGGACAATATTCTCAAAGATGAAGACAAGACTTGGAGCAACAGAAATTTGGTTCTACAGAAACGGAGGATACCATGGACCAAACAATGAAGTTTTAGAGAAAATGGAAAGCAAAATCGGAAACTTATACGTAACATCAGGAAGAGACAGTTGAGGTTTCTGTGGCACCTAATGAGGTAGGAGGCCCTGGAGATTCTGATACTCACAAGACATATTTAAGGCAATAAAGACAGAGGAAAACAATGCATAACATAGTGAGATTGTGTAAATGGATAGCGGGACAGAGAAATAACAGAAAGGCAAAATTTATTAATAGCTGTAAAGAACAAGACGTTGTGGAGAGCCATGATCACCTACGTTCTGAGATTACACGGTATATAAAGGTGAAGTCTCAACGCTGTTGAGAGTAGTGTAATGCAGCACCATTTCCCAGAAGACAGTGAACAACCATAGTGTACAACGGCTTTAAAAGAACTGTCGATAAAATGCCATCATCCCCTGTAAAAATCTTTGAAGGGCCTGGAAGATCTGAAGCACGTCCCTAAAGCACAAGGCGGGGAGATTTGGAGAGGACTGATTATATTTATCTACAATGATGTTAAAGTGCAGAAATGAAACGGATTTGCCGTGTACCTTTAAGTCTAAACAACTCCGATAATATCGAGACTGCCCCCCCAAAAAAAAATCAGTCATTCGTATGCAAGAAAAATACAACAAAAACTTAATAAAAGGTACATTGTCATTCATATTTAAGGAAACATGCATCATAGAGGGAATGCATGTTTCCTTAAAGAGTAATATTTAGAGAGAGAGCCTAAACCATAGGGAATGCTGCACAAAGAAAAAGAAAAACGTGTGTGTGAGAGAGACACACTAATCATAGAGGGGAATTTTTTCAAATACATACAGGCCCTCTCTCTCTCTAGGCGAAATAAAATAATGTTTAAAATAAGCAGTGCGTCTACTCAAATATGTGTATCCATTAAAATTAACGTAATAAGTAATTACAACTACAATATATACCTCCACAGCCAAAACGCAGAAACAGAAAGAGAAACATTATCTGGTTTAATCCACCATATAACAAAATCGTTAAAACGAACATAGGCAAAATATTCCAAAACTTATTAGAAAAACACTTCACTGAAGCAAACAAATTATCAAAAATATTTAACAAAAATAACGTAAAGATCAGTTACAGCTGTACAAAAAACATAACAGAAATAATCAAAAGCCACAACAAAAAAAATGACAACCTACAAAAATGAAACCAAGAATCCAATATGCAACTGCAGAAACAGAATAACATGTCCTCTCCAGGGAAATTGCTAACTTACGAACACAATATACAAGGCCAAGGTAAGTACAAACAACAACACTATGCACTACATCGGTGCCACCGAAGGTTCATTCAAGATGAGGAATAACAATCACAACCTTTCATTCAACAACAGGAAATATTCGAACAGCACTACACTTTCTACATACATATGGCAGCAAAAAGACAAAAATATCACACCAACAATAAGTTGGGAAATATTGAAAAAAGCCCCTGCCTATAACAACATTACAAAAAATGACTACTTTGCCTACACGAAAAAGTTGCAATAATATCACACAAACCGCAAAAGAACTTGCTAAACAAAAAATCAGAGATAATCTCCAAATGTAGGCGTGAGAACAAGTACCTATTATCCGAATTCATACCAAACGGATAAAACAGACAAACCACCAACAATCACAATTTAATTTCATGATACCATCAAAATAATTGCATCTATCATTATTATCATTGCACCACCATTAGTAATCACTTTTACCACTTTACAATATCTATTAACTAATAATATTATCATTACCACCAACACCCAGCACCATCACTCACACATCACACCTACTATTAACATATAAATCCACTACAATCTTTAACGCATATTACTCCCCCAGCATATTTAATACCTTAAAACAATATGATCAGATATAATTTGCATATGTAACCATGATAATAAACACCTATTACCAGGATTCATAATAAATAAAAATAAACAAATAAATATAGAAAATAAAATAAAATAAAACACCAACAACCACTCTTTAGTTCAAGCTAGCACTACAATAATTACATTTATAGGTTATTATTCTCCCACCAACATTACTAATCACTACTAACAATTTACAATAAATATTAACCACTTATATTATTATTGCCACTATTAGCTAATTATATTATCACTGTCTCCAATCCCTTGCAACATTACTATCACATCATATCATATAGACCCGTTATTAAATTAAACTACCCTCTCACCAAGCACATTAAATATTAAACATCACCATAGAAATTAACCAATAAGGATTACAAATTTCTACCTGTTACATACACACAGTCACCAAAAACAAACAAATAACCAGCTTTAAATATAACAAATAACCCCCCATTTTTTTTCAAAAATTTAAAGATAAATATAAATAATAATAATTTTTACCTATCATAATTTTACACAAACCCCACCACACGTATATACATACATGCGAGGAAATATTATTCAGCGGAAAAATAAATAATATGACATGTATATATTCACGAGACATTCACGAGACATTTCCGCCACACTTCCAATCTTCAAATTTCAGCATTTCAGCATACAAATGCGTATGCATAGACACAACACCACCCGTATACATACATATGTCATATCCGAAACTACCCACATATGTTTATATATGTATGAGTCCCGACGGACGACCAAGTATGTATATGTGGCTGCATACATCGATGTTTGCGTTAGTACGATGACATAAGCGACGAAGTTTCCCCCACCACTTCCACAATAACACCAATAAACCCAAATTTTTTAAAAAATTAATCAGTTTGTCTGACGATCGCTAAGGCGTGAAACCCAGGGTCACAAACTCACATCTATCCAACCAAATATGTTAGCTCTATCTCTGATATTGAGCGCTTTCTAATAAGTACCGCGCATATAATATATAAATAATTATACATATATATATTTATTTATATTTATATACACTTTTCACACACACACACACACACACACACACACACATATATATATATATATATATATATGTGTGTGTGTATGTGTGTGTGCTTATATATATTCCTTTTCTTAGGTATGTAAGAGTAGTCTATTTTAAATACTCTTAAAAAGCTTTTTACTGGAAATCATATTTTCTTATTATTTACTCATTAACAGCAAGTTTCACGCTGTGTGATTTTAAAAATCGGCATGTGTCTTCTTTTTTTTTTTGAGGTGAGAATTTTTTTCAAGTTTAAGGGTATATTATGAAAAATATAACGAAAACAGAGACTGAATACTTTACCTCTTGATATCGAGCACTCTAATTACAAAAACTGCTCGCCTTAAATGCCTTATCTCCAAGAAATACACAAGAATACACTTTTTTGGTGACATACAATATTTGCTTATACATACATACATACATATATATATATATATATATATATATATATATATATATATATATATATATATATAATGAACACCCCTGTGTGTGTGTGTGTGTCTGTAGATATAGATAGACAGATATGATGAGCCACAAACATTTTAATTCTGTGCTTTCAGATAGATAAATACAATTCTCTCATATCCCTGTATAGGAATGTCTGCCTCCCTAATTACCTATCGATCGATCGAGATATCGATTACTTTTGTTTGTCTCTTCTCTTATTCACCTATCCGTCTTTCGGCAAATAAGTAATCCAGATTTAATATAAAAGCCACCTCCTTTCATTGATCAGGACACCGATCAATTTTCCTCGCACCCAACCATGCATAAGAGCAAAGGCAATTGATTTGGCTTAATCGATAGCAGCCATTATTCGATCACTTATTGTCAGGCACAATTCGGCGGCCGACCCACCTCTGCCGCCATCACACAAATAGACATTGTCTCGCCTTTAATTCTTTTCCATAGATTTCCTTAGTCTGACACAAGACCTCTACTGAGCATCAGAATCTCTACATGAATAATGAACTATGGAACTAGTCTGCTAACGTTTATCCAAGGCAACGTGCCTTAATACTAAAATTAGCTTAGCCCGATAAAAGCCCACAAATATAGAGTATCATACACTCTAGAGCCGTGTTTCCAAACTTTTTTCTCTGGATCGCATTTCTCGCGTTTCATCAAATTTTATGTGATAAAAAGTACGTTTAGATAAAAAAACAACAGTAAAAAAATACTTAAAGGGAGATAACTGCGGATTCAAATTTAGAACATTATCATTAATAGCTCTCTTCTCCAATTTACAGACCCTAGTTACTATATTCTTAATACTTGATATAATGCAAATATATTACAATGATAAAATCAGACAATAATTGTTTATAACTGTTTATACTAGGACTCATGCCGGCAACTACAAATAATCCATAATAATATCTTAAATCTGGAAATCGGTTTTATTTTTGCTATATGAATTTTATGTGCTGGATCATATATCATGTTACTTTCCTAAAGAAGAAAGAAAAACTATTTTTCGCATTTATTCACTGATAAATTTCTGCATCACACGCCCAGAAATCAGTTCTCATTTTTTCGCAGATTCTCCATCAATGTCTTGTGACAAGGCAAACATGATGGGGATGATGGAAAGATTCAGATTCACATAAAACCAATATGTTCCTTTGAGTCCAATGGTCTCAGTATTGAAAAGAGGAGACATTAATTTATGTAGATATACTAGGCCGATGAAAGAAATTCGAATGATTGAAAAACAACAAAAATACTAATATTAATATAGCTTATTCGTGTTACGAAGTTTTTCAATGATCTGATATATATATATATATATATATATATATATATATATATATATATATATATATATATATATATATCCAGAGAACGGTGAAAAAAGTTTTAAAAACGCGAACAGTAGAGAGGAAAACTGGATTAGAAAGTCAAAATAGAAATATATATATATATATATATATATAAAGAAATATAGTCTTAAGGTGTGCTATATTTATGGGATAAAGTGCTCAATATCAGAGATAGAGCGTGTGTAAATATAAAAGTGAACATAGAAGTCAACACTCAGGCCGACAGATTTCATACTATATGCAATCGTCAGGCCTCTAAGTGTTGACATATGTTCAAACTTTTATATATATATATATATATATATATATATATATATATATACATATATATATATATATATATATATATATATATATATATATATATATATATATATATATATACATATATATACCCAAGTATATTAATGGTGTATACGGAATAAATTCCAATAACCATCAATTGCTATTCTTAAAAGAGTGCTCAATACAGAGTAGAGCAGATATAATTATTTATTTAAAAATTATAACATAAATATGTTATATTATAAATATGTTATTTATGTAATAATTTTAAATGAATAATTATATATATATATATATATATATATATATATATATATATATATATATTGTGACTAATCCAGTTTTCCTCTCTACTGTTCGCGTTTTTAAAACTTTTTCACCGTTCACTGGATTGTTTTTGAACGGATTTGAAGAGGGAAGCGAAAGTATGAATGTTGCCACCGTTACTGAACTCCTGAATGATCTTTTTCCTCTCACCACTGCTCAATTGGGAAGACAGTGGCATTGACACAAAACGATTTTAACCTATTCTATTTCTAGCTGAATAAATCAAAGGGTTTTATCAGTGATTCTTACGACAAATTGTGTCAAGAGAGCTACACATCTGACGACCCGGAAAAGAAAGAAGCTCAATTAGTTTAGTGGTTGTTAGATATTAAACATTTTGTGGCATGAATAATTATGCTGCAAAACGATTTGGACCGTTATTCTGTTACACGCGGAATATTCAAACTTGTGTTATTG
>CAHIKZ030000693.1:490000-625000 GCA_903632075.3 Acanthosepion pharaonis
GTTATTGTTGATTGGTTAGGAAATTTAGTTTTCCTTCTTAAACCGTAACCTTACATTACTCACCATTATTTACACACACACTGTTACAGTTGTAAGCGAGGCGTTCTTGAGTTAGAAACTGGCAGCAAGAGACACTGAAGCCTATATCAATATGACTGAAAACGTCGCGACCTCTAGAATTGGTTTGCTTTCGAAAAGTATTGTTGAATAAACACAGAAGACACTAGAGAAAGAAAAAAAATAACATGGGAAAATTAACTGACTTTCAGATTTTACTCGACTTTAACTCACTTACAAGCTACTGTGTTAGGTATGGATATAATTTCCCCTGAAAATAGGTCTTCTTCGTCTCGCTTTGTTTTCAGTTTACCTAATTAAAGGAAGCAGGTCTCTGCTACCTCTTAAGTTAAAAACCTTCTTCCCTAAACACCCCACTTCGTTTCGAATGCCCTTTTCCAGCTTTTCTCCCTAGCGAGAAAACACATTCTCTGTTGCTGCCAGGTACACTTGGAGAGTAAGACGCAAGAGACTAAAGTCTAAGTCTAAATCAATATAGTTGAAAATGTAGGACCCAAGAGAATGGGATGGTTTCGCGAAAGAGTGTTGAGTAAACACTGAACAAATTTGAGAAGGCAAAGCACGAAATGGTTAACAAACTTGGTTTTCAGTTCTTTGCTCTATCAGTAGACTAATTCCAGAACATGTACTGCTCGAATTATGAATATCATTTCTTCAAACATATACGATCTTTTTTTTTTCCACTAGAGTTGCTTTCCTTCTATCTAATTAAAGAAAGTCAGTCTCTGCTACCTTTCAGCTTAAACCCTTCTTTTGTATCCCCACCTTTATTTATTTATTTTTTTTATTTTTTTTGCTTATATTCGTTGCAGCGAGGCTTATCGATTGTTGCTTGGCTGACGGCGTTGGGTACGTTGTCGTAATAATGCTGAGAATGATTTATAAACCTCTTCAATAACACCTTAAACGTATACCTTTGTCAGTATATATTAAGCTTATTAATATGTATATTATACTTATCTTGTGCTGTTTTTTTTTCTTTTTCTTCATATCTTTGTAATTTTTCTTTATTCTTTTTTGTTTCAGAAGCTATGATTTTTTATCTCATTCATCCGTTTTTTTTCTTTTTCTGTAATTTCTTTTTCTTGTTCTATGACCCGTGTCCCTTCAAGACATTGAAGATCATTATTTCCTGTTCTTTGTCGCACTTAATAAATTTTATCTTCTCGTTAACTCTCCTAAAACATTGTTCCGTTATCCATTCACTTAAGTTCCCTTGGTAGAAAATGCATTTTCCCCTCTGTCTCTCTTGCCTTCAAACTGTCAAGTGACTGTTAGATTTTCCAATATTCAGGATCAGGCTGGAAGCGATTTAAGAAATGTTCTGGAAATGTCAACCCTTTTCTCTGGTGTCAGCATTCTTAGGACCCATCTTGCAGGCAGTTTACTCATCTCCATGTTCTCAGTTAAAACAGTATGGACTGAAACAGAATGAATGCCTCTGACTGGGAAGTAAGACGTCTGTCATTCAAAACCATACGATGAATGGCATCAACTTGTTCCTCAGTGGTTGAGGTTTTTGGACGACCTGGCCGAGGGTCATCTTCTCTACTGTCCCTGACCGCATGAATTCCGCAGCCCACTTCTTCACAGCGGCAAAAGAAGGGGAGTCCTCAGCAAATATAAGAACTTTATATATAGAACTTTTTGAAGTACTCACTCATATATATATATATATATATATATATATATATATATATATATATATATATATATGCATGTATGCATGTATAATTTAATTTAAAGAAAAACAAACCACTTTAAGGTTCCATTGTTATAATTTATTTCACCAGAGAATATCTTTTTCCCTGGATCATCAGAATTCACTTCCAAGGATGAAAAAATGAATTTAAATTTACACTTTTGAAGGGCAGTATTAAGCTTGCGTAAGGTGATGTAGAGAGTGGTGATAGTGTGACAGATATGGTCGAAAATAGGGACGGAATAATTAATACTGAGGCGGTGGGAGTAAGGATTAGACATTGACCTATTTAATAGGTCAACTCACCGCAAAATGATATAAAGAGAAAAAAAGAAAAACGAAAAAAAAAAATCGGATTACCAAGATTTTCATTACTTAACTATATATATATATATATATATATATATATATATATATATATAGATAGATAGATAGATAGATAGATAGATAGATAGATATACCAGCAAAATTGTCGTATTGTTAGATTTACTTATATAAATGGTTTCAGGGATTTTTACTTTTTGTTTATGATTGGTTTTATGTAATATAAATGTATTTTCAGCTAATATACATCTAATCTATAAGTGTGGCTATGAGTGTTCCTTTAAATGCTGAGTTATTGAACTATGCTCAGCCAAAAGAAATATAAGACTTTTATTAGCATCGTGGAGGTAAAGCCAAGGTACATATTGATTTTTTTTTATCAGAGATAATCTCCTGAAGAACATTTAAATTGATATACAATGTTAGTCTTTTGTAAGATGCTAGCTGGAGGAGACGAATTGTTTTGGACAACTATATTGGTTGTATTAAATTTAGTATAGTATAAAATTAATTTTATTTTTTTTACTTGGATCAGTGGGAGATATACTGGTGTTTATGAGTTTTTTTTTAGAATGTTTTCCTCCTGTTTAATGCATTTCATTACGATATATTAATTTGATATGTTTAGAGTTATTTGATGATGTACTGTATTCATTTGTTAATTATTAAATATTATGTTAATATTCCTTATAGCTTATCTAATTAGTTCATCAACAATGTAATTAGGGAAGTCATTATTAATGAGGGTTTGTTTAATACTTCTTAATTCAGTGTAGAAAATCTTTTTTGTTGAAGAATTAGATTTTGCACGATATATTAGCTTTCGTATAATAGCTGTTTTATAAAAAGACATTCACTTTTATAGTTGAGAGTGCATGTGATTATAATCGTTGTTTTTTAAGGAGGGCTATTAAATGTATTATTATTCTTACTGCCTATCAATACATCGAGGAACGGAATTTTTGTCCTTGTTAAGTTCATATGTGAAATTAAGTACATAGATTTTTTAAAGTTTTCTTGTGGTTCATTTATTCCATTTACGTCTTTGAAAAAAAATGAGAATGTCATTTACATATCTTAGATAAATGGAAGATTTTTTGTGGTATAAAGTACATTATTTTCTGAATTAATCATGTAAAAATTGGTAAATGTTAGCCCAAGGACGGAACATATAGAGGCACGCATTGTACGTATATATTATTTTTGTGGTCATAAACATGAACTGCTGTGTTGCACATCAATGGTGGATGTTTTAAAATATTAAGTCTAAATTTTATTGAGGATATATATATATATATATATATATATATATATATAAAATATATATGTGTGTGTGTGTGTGTGTGTGTGTGTGTGTGACACTATTTAGGGTTGCGTGAAAAAAAAGAAAAAAGGCGAGAATTAAAATTAGGTGATAAGAATCTATCACGAAAAGACAATGTTATTTTTTTTTCTAACAAAGAAAAGTGCTAAAGGTTTTATTCTCATTAGCGAGGAAAGTAAGGTCGCGGATGTGTCGGATTTAATTTAATTTATGACAACGCACCGAATAAGATATAGCCAATCTGCCCATGCCAATGGTGAAGGTTTCAGGTCGGTCAGGTGGCCTACGAAACAGAAACTGAGAGATAATATTAATTAAGTCATGCGGGAAAAATGTCCGCTGGACCACCAGGAAGAAAAGATTGAACCATTAGCCATCTACGGAGATGTCGTTTGGAAAAGGCACCTGTTTTGTGTCAGGAGCTGGCTATGATAAGAAAATTATTTTATCGAAACGAATAATTGGCTGTTGCGCAATACGTCCAATTGACCACCCACTTGTTTGGCGAAGGTCCCGAGTGACGAATTCCAGGTGACATTCAGATAAAATTGAGATTAAAAGACCACACCAGGAGTCTAAGGACTTGTTGTCGAGAAGAAGAAAGAGAAAGAAAAGAAAAAGAAAAAAAAGGAAGATAATTTTTTTTCTTTGAGCAAGATTTATTAAACCGAGGCTAGTCTAGCCACACCCACGCCGCTGAGCGCCCATTGACTGAATGGTGGCGTGAGCGTTAGGCTAAGGTAAACTATGAAGAAGGAGGGGAGGACTGTTAACGCTCCCTGAAGGGATCGGTATGAGATGCCACAGTGAGAGAAAGGGGAAACCTGTTGACGCCCCCTGAAGGGATTGGGTGAGATACCCACATGAAAAAGGAAGAATCTGAAAGGACTTGCAAAAATGGAAAATAAAAAAAAAATTTCCTGATCGAAAACAAAAAAGTGGATCGTGGATTTAGAATTATCAAGGAACCTCAAACCCCGACAAGCCCACCCCAGTTTTGGTCGGCGTCCATATAAGAAAAGTCGCAGCGAGCGAAAATCAGTTCGAGTTCAGACCAGTTCCAGTTGAGAAGCAGTTGCAGTGAGCTGAAAGCTCTGAAGACCCGCCTCGCAGAAGCTGACTAAGATTCACGCAATTCCGAACTCATCTTCTAATCAAGAACAATTTATTTTTGAAGAACGACTTAGACTCACACCACCAAAACAAGTTTTACGAATATCGCCTGAAGATACACCAAGAACCAGTTTCTTAAAGAACAAACAACTTAAGATGTTAAGACTCACCTAACAAACATAGAGTGTCACGAATCCATATAGCGGGTTGGGAAGAAGACGCAGTCCTGTATTCAGCAACCAGATATAAAATATTGTTATCCTTTTTTAACACATTTGAACTTTTCGAGTTATTATTTTATTTTCTTTTACATATACTTGTGCGATGTTACCCTTTTCCGGACTCAGCTTGCATTACGGCCCGGCGACTGATTGATCTCGTCTACCTAAGATCAAATCACAACGTGAGTAGGTTAGACTAGAAATCAAAACAGTTACTTCGGTAACCAGACGTTGGAGGCGAGCTGGGAACGACAAGGCTGATGCCGAATCTAACCAGATTCCCATCCGAATCAGCAAAAGGTTAGAACGTCACATTTGGTGCCGCGACCAATACCAAGTCACATTGGTCGTCACAGGACAGTATAGGACGGCGATGGCGCGGAGAGAGACGGGGTGACGTCACAATTGGCGCCGCGACTAGACAGCACGGCGGGCGCGGCCAGGCAGACGTCACGATTGGCGCAGCGACACCGCAGGACGTCACACACACACACACACACACACACACACACACACACACACACACACATATATATATATATATATATATATATATATATATATATATATCTGAGCGAGCGGCGCTATATTGAGTCTGATTTGCTATCTCTTCGTTTCCGAGGACCATTGGAACATTTGGTATGATGTTTGCTTTTTTAACTGTCAGGGCTTCAATTCTCGGTTGGATCACTGCTGATGAGTCCCAAATATAGGACGAAACGGCCGTTCAGTGCTCTGCATTCTGTTGAGGTTTTTTTCAGACTCGATGAATTAATTAAAATATATATATATATATATATATGTTTCAATTCTCGGTAGTGGATGCGCACTGTTGATGAGTCCCAAATATAGGACGAAACGGCCGTCCAGTGCTTTCTACATTCTGTTGAGGTTTCTTTCAGACTCGATGAATTATTTAAATATAATTATCAAATCCTCCTAAAAATTTATATCATGTGTACATCATTGCTTGAACCGGCTTCTAATGCTCTAGAGTGAGCGGCTTGGTGAGAGTAGTCGGAGCTCCAGGGGGCACAGTCCTATGGTTACAAAGAACTCAGTAGAGTTCCACCATGGAATATGAGAGCGAGCGGCGCTATGTTGAGTCTGATTTGCAATCTCTTCGTCACCAAGGCCCATTGGAACTGTTGGTATGATGTTTGCTTGCCAACCTAACTGTCACGGTTTTAATTCTCGGTAGTGGATGTGCACTGATGATGAGTCCCAAATATAGGACGAAACGGCCCTCCAGTGCTTTCTGCATTCTGTTGAGGTTTCTATCAGACTCGATGAATTAATTAATATATATATATATATATATATATATATTTGCTGCGATGGGGTAATTGTTTCTGTTTTTTTTATTTATTTTTGCGCATGTGCGTTGTTTGTTTTTGATTTTGTTGACTGCGCAGTATAGTAGGGTCAGTTTGGCACTATCTGTGAGAAAAAGAGCACCAATTCACGCCACCAGAAATTTGGAAACGGCGCGCTGTACTGTTTGGCATTCGCGCTGGAAGCTCTAATACAAATATTTCAGAGTTGTGGGCGTCAGAGGATTCTGAAAGAGTTGGATGACTCTAATGGTGATTACGAAGATGTTTGGAGTCATTACTAGTGACACCGACGTTATTCCTCCAGTCATATTCATATAGGGCCTCGAACTCAACAGGGAGGCCTTAGGAGGTAATATATATATATATATATATATATATATATATATATATATATATATATATATATTATTATTTCAAGTGTTATATTTCGTGGACACCTGTATTTGAAGTAGACTTCCGTTTTTATTTTAAATATTGTGAATTACCGCTGTCGGCCCGCGCACTCAAAAAATCTTAATTAAGAAAATCTCTTCTTCAGCAGAGTCCGAACTTACGACCCCGTTTGTAGCATAAACGACCGTTTAATTCAGTATGCAGAAGACCTTTTGGTCACAGAGAGCGAACCGCCGCAGAAAATTTCTATATTCCCTTTTAACGAAATCACATTTCTGCGTTCAGATGATTTTTCCCCAAAAAAGAAATATTAGATTTATTTTGAAACCGAAATTTCTGTTACCGCAAACGTTATTTTTTAGTGGATACCCGTATTTGAAATAGACGCACCGTTTATATTGTATATTATATCTATCGAGTTGGGCACTCGAGAAATCATAATAAAGGTAACCCGTAGGCTGATAGATGTATCTATTTCAAGTACGGGAAACCACAAAATGTAACGCTTGAAGTAAATACTATGTCGGATAACAAGATATATATATATATAAGCTGGCTAAACACGGTGTCGCGTGGGCACTTTGTTCTCAAGTTGCTGTGCTCTCAGAAGCTGTACTTTTTTTGTTTTGTTTTCCCTCCTCTTTCTTATTTCTCCCTATTATCCCTGTAGTTGTTTGGAGAGTAATCGGTTTGGTATATATATATATATATATATATATATATATATATATATATATATATGTAAGTAGGCAGTTGGCTAAACATAGTGTCTTGTGAGGTCGGGCCCGTGGGCATTTTGTTCCCCAAGTTGCTGTAGTTTCAGAGGCAGTTTTTTTGTAACCTACCGCCTCTTTCTCATAGTAGTCGTTGGGAGAGCAATCGGTTAGGTGTTTCCCATCCCAATCTCAACAGACTCTTTGCTTACTTTACAATACTTTCGGCATTTTTATCTATTCCAATGTGCCTTCAGATTTCTGTGTCACCTGTTCAGTCGTCTGTTGGAACACGTTTCCCAAATAGGTACATTTTCGTACTCGCTTTATTTCGACAATTACCAATTCGTAACACTTACATTAGTCTGTTCCTATTTTTCCCGGCCGTACATGTTGTCTTTTCTCAATCAACGCCTTGTTTTTTTTTCCTTATCGCATTCATTTACTCCATTGACTAGAAGTCCTTGTAATTTTCTTCGTATAAGCTATTTTCCTGGCCCCGGTAAAATAGATACCAAGCTTATTTTACCGGTAAATATAAATAGTGTTTTAGAACGAAGAATATATTATATTTGAGATCATCATTGCAGTATGAGATGTGTCATGGATTGTGTAGTCTGTGACTCTTGTCTTCAGTGGGTTCACCTGAAGTATTTTGGTAAGAGAGCCACGCCCAAGAGTTAAGTTTGGGATTCTTAGAGACTGTTATGACTTAAGTACTAAAAATATTCAGAAACTGCTATAATTATTTTAATAATTGATAATGAATAAATGATTTTAAATTGTGTTAATTTATGGTGGAAAAGATTTTAAATGGTCTTAGGCAGAGTGGATTAATGGTTAGAGACTCGGATTACGGTTTCGGAGAACCGCGTTCGAATTCCAGTCGAAACAGTTACATTCACTTACGTTGTAATACTCTTTGGAAAGCTGTGAATCGTCTTCTTCTCCCCATCTCCGAACTGTTAAAATAATCTTAAAACATGTTTATCTATTTTACCGCGACCGGTAAAAGAGCCTCTTCCATTTTTTTCTGTGATTGTCCCCAACACTGTGTTATCTGCGTATTTTATATTCTTAATTATATGCTCCAATCTATAAAGATAGAAAAACAAGAAGTATCGACCTTGGTAATGGTAATGGTAATAGTAATATTAGCTGTTGCTCTCCGAGCAAATATTTACCATTCATTGACTGAGCAGCTAATACTGCTTTCGATCCTAGATTATACAATCATTCTCTTAAAGTAATTTTTCAGGAGAATATGTTTTTCTAGTCCAGTAGCTGTTATCGGTCTTTCTAGTACTGATGGGGGTTTCCTTCCTAACCTTTTATTTGAAGTTGGGTAGAATGCCATCGTCTTTATTATGTCATTATTTTCTACTGTGATATCTATCTGCAGTTGGTAGTTCCCAAGTGATATAGTTTCAGTTATTTGATACAGTTCTTTGTTTGTGATTCTGTAGCGCCAGTCCACAATGTTCAAAGAAGGTTGATCTTTGCCAAGACATTCTGGCTTCACTAGCTCAAAACCTTTTTTCATTTTCGATCACAGAAAGCGGTTGCATACACCTGAGAGTTTAGATATATCTGAACGGATTTGGCACCACGGAGGGGAATGTTTCGATCTATGGGGCTATTGATAGACAATTTTGGGTGGAAGTCGGTAGTCAAAGAACTTGCAAAGACATTTAGAAAGAAAATTGAAACAACAGAAATTAGAAAGACAAATAGCAAAACCGACAGATAAAATTCACTTTCATTTAAACGCGTAAAACTGAACATTTACAGTGAAGGAGAGAATGAAATTATAATAATAATAATAATAATAAACATCAAAGCGATATCGATAAATTTATAAAGGGATCAAAGAATGGCGTAAAGAGAGAGAGAGACAGAATGAGAAGGAGAAAAGATAAGATGTCACGAAGGATGATTGTGGATGCATTTCACTGAATGTTCCGCGTCTGTGAAAGCGTGAAGCGTGTGCGCATGCGTGATTGAATGATGGGAAAGTGCACGAGTACCTTGGATTGTTTGTCTCAAAGAGAGCGTGTAGCAGAATGTGTGAGTCGGTCTGAGGACAAAAGGAGAAAGAAAAAAAGAAAAGAAAATCAAGAATAAATAAATAAGAGGGGAAGGTGAGCAACTGAGTTAAGGAAAACAAAAAAAAAATATAAATAAATATAGAGAGTGAATGTTTTGTAGCATGATAAAGAGAAATAAAAAAACTAGGGACGAAAGAAGCTCGGAAAATTAATAGGGATTGTAGAGGGAAAAGAATATCAAGAAATTAAAGTAATCAATAAAGAAAGAAAGAAAGAAAGAAAGAAAGAAAGAAAGAAAGAAAGAATAAAGAGAGAAATTAGGAGAATCGGTAGTGATGGAAGATGAGACGAAAGAAAGATATATTGAAAGAAAGAAAGAAAGCTAGAAAGAAAGAAAGAAAGAAAGACAGAAAGAAAGACAGAAAGAAAGACAGAAAGTAGGAGAAATGGTAGTGATGGGAGATGGAAGGAAAGAAAGATATATTGAAAGAAAGAAAGAAAGAAAGAAAGAAAGAAAGAATAAATAAATAAAGATAGAAATTAGGAGAATCGGTAGTGATGGAAGATGAGACGAAAGAAAGATATATTGAAAGAAAGAAAGAAAGCTAGAAAGAAAGAAAGAAAGACAGAAAGACAGAAAGAAAGACAGAAAGTAGGAGAAATGGTAGTGATGGGAGATGGAAGGAAAGATAGATATATTGAAAGAAAGAAAGAAAGAAAGAAAGAAAGAAAGAATATATAAAGAGATAAATTAGGAGAATCGGTAGTGACGGAAGATGGAAGGAAAGAAAGATATATTGAAAGAAAGAAAGAAAGAAAGAAAGAAAGAAAGAAAGAAAGAAAGAAAGAAAGAAAAAGAAATTAGGAGAATCGGTAGTTATGGGAGATGGAAGGAAAGATATATTGAAAGAAAGAAAGAAAGAAAGAAAGAAAGAAAGAAAGAAATAGAGAAGTTAGGAGAATTTGTAGTGATGGGGGATGGAAAGAAAGAAAGATATATTGAAAGAAAGAAAGAAAGAAAGAAAGAAAGAAAGAAAAAAAGAAATTAGGAGAATTGGTAGTGATGGGAGATGGAAGGAAAGAAAGAAAGAAAGAAAGAAAGAAGAAATAAAGTCAGAAATTACGAGAATCGGTAGTTATGCGAGATGGAAGGAAAGATATATTAAAAGAAAGAAAGAAAGAAAGAAAGAAAGAAAGAAAAATAAAGAAATAGAGAAGTTAGGAGAATTGGTAGTGATGGGAGATGGAAAGAAAGAAAGATATATTGAAAGAAAGAAAGAAAGAAAGATAGAAAGAAAAGGAGTTGGAACAGGTAAGAAAGAAATAAAGAAAAAAGGGAGAATCGATTGGTGTGAGAGATGAAAAGAAAGAAAGATATATTGAAAGAAAAAGAGAAAAAAGAATCATCAATCGAGATATTAAAAAGAAAGAAAGGAAATGATGTATGACAAAAATAAGGGCGGGGGGAAAGAAAGGAAAGAGGTAGGAAAGATAGAAGGACCATCAAATAAATAGAAAAAGAAATTAAGAAATAAAGACAGAATGAGAATCAATATGGAGGGGATAGGAAAAAAATATGAGGTAAATAAGTAACCAAAAAAAGAAAGCGTAAATAACATGTGAAAGAAAGAAAGAAAGAAAAAAGAGAAAAAGAAGTAAAAAAGAAAGAAAGAATAAGCAAGAAAGAGAGGAAATACAGGAATGCAAAAGAATATATTGTCAAAATTATATTGAATTGATAGTAGCAAATATTTCAAAGAAAAGCAGGAAAAAAAGGACCGAAAAAACGTAAGGAATTCAAACGAGGGAGTGGGGTGTCAAGGTGCAGCTTTGATATTAAAATCAATTAGCACTTCAATAAAGCACACCTAACAACGCGAATTAGATTTCAGCAAAATGAATGTGAAAATTAGAATTCCAAATGTCCTCACTGACCTTTTTCGCGCATCTGAAACGAAACCTTCTTCTATTTTTTTTTTTTTTGTTTTTCATCTTTCCGATCATCACTTCTATTTCGGGCCAGTCACTCTCTTTTCCCGTTTAATTCTCTCTCACTCACCCTACATTTGAGTGTATCTTTTCTTTTCATTTCCTCATACGCTCTCCCGTATCATCCGCACGCAACATCTTTTGTCTTTTGGCTTTCCGTTCAATTTTGTCGATCCTTGTTATCGGCCTTTTGTGGCTATTGGAAACCAAATCAGAGCTCGGATTCTTTCTCTTTCTCTCTCTTTCTCTTTTTTTTTTTTTTTTTTTTTTTTGGGCAGAAGAAAAATAAACAGGAAAGCAGATAATAAAATCAAGTAAAAACGTGGCCTTGAAAGCTCTTTGAATGATGTTCCGTTTAAACCGATCAATGATGAATGAGTAAGAAGTCCCTAAAAAGTTAAAAAAGGAAATTTGAACATAGTCATGCGTTATAGTCACAATACACGAACAATATTTTTCAGCATTTTTGCTGATTTCTTTAATTTACATATTTAAAAAAAAATAAACCTTATTTTTATTTTTTTCAGTCTTCACATTAACATTTAAAGACACCACTTCGAACTATTTCGTTAATAACAATTTGAAGAAACATTTAACTTTATTCGGACTATTTTCCTCATCTTTGTCGCCATATTTATTACAACATTTCGGCCGTTGTACGCTCCAGCCTTCTTCAGGTGGTTGGAATGTCGTACGGAACCCTTTATTTCGCTCACTGGGATATTAAGATAACGGTTAATTAGAGTTAACCGTTATCTTCGAGCAGGTTGTGATTGTAGTGATCGAGGAAGCGTCATCTTGAGAGTGGGCACCACAAGGCAATGATTGGTAGGGAGAGGCTACTTGGGTTGAATTTACATCTCACCAGCGAAATATGAAGCGAATGAGGGTGGTTCGCTAAAATGTGATGTCTCAAGGCTGGTCTTATCCATGAAGGTTAAGACTGGTGGAGCTAAGGGGTGTAGTTCATATGAGCGCACCCACGGTAATAGCGATAGAGCAGCGAGGGTCTTGCGACATTTTGTTTGTGAGGAAGCTGTTGCAGAGTGGGAAATGACTTGTTACCCAACATAATATGGACACAACGACGCCATGCCATTCGTACTCTCTGTCTATTTCTTTGGTAAATGTTCTGACGAGCTACATTACTGTTATAGTGAAACACACCTATTCTATAGTTAATAGACTCTCTCACCTATAATAAGTAGTAGTAATAGTAACGAAGCAGTCGCTCAGTGGGTCGGTCTGAGTTCAGTCTGAAGTCGGACGAACGGCTGACCGGTTGAACTCTCTGCCTTCGGGCGAGGAGGAGCCCGAACGAGGCTACGCCGAAGGGCGGAGTCTCTTTCGGGGAGGTAAACCGACCCTGAACCCGTTTATACGGGTTCAATGGGCATATTTTTGGCCGAGCCCACGGGCTCGGAGATCCCACGGGCTCGGAGATCCCACGGGCTCGGAGATCCCACGGGCTCGGAGATCCCACGTTTAACCGGCCTTGTGCCACATGATGCTCTCGTGGGGTGGGGGTGACTGAATACCGCTCAGTGAGTCGGTCTGAGTTCAGTCTGAAGTCGGACGACCGGCTGACCGGTTGAATTCTCTGCCTTCGGGCGAGGAGGAACCCGAAAGAGGCTACACCGAAGGGCGGAGTCTCTTTCGGGGAGGTAAACCGAACCTGGACCCGTTCATACGGCTTCAATGGGCATACTTTTGGCTGAGCCCACGGGCTCGGAGATCCGACGTTAAACCGGCCTTGTGCTACATGATGCCCTCCTGGGGGGGGTGACTAAATATAGTCGCTGAGTGGGTCGGTCAGTCAGTCGATGCCGGACAACCGTTAGTCGGATACTAAAGTATCAGCGACTACAACTAGATTTCTCTGTGTCATACCTATTATATCAAGTTCCTAACGTTTTGTACGTCGAACCTTTTTTAGGACCGACTTAGGACAAATACAAGCCTCCACTGTGAAAATCACTCTACAAAAATTACTTAGTTCCATTAGTGCTGGCCTTTACAGCTAAGACCTGTATACAGGGATGATTCATCCTCATTCTCTTCATATTCCATTAGTAAGAAAGAAGTTCTACCCAGAATTCTTCTTTTCAAGAACAGCTAATTTACAAAACAGTTTCGAGAGAGGATGTTTGCCAGAACACTATAATCTTAGCTTGTTCAGGTCTAGGTTTAAGCATTATCTCCTATTAGTCTCATAAGCTACACTTCTTACCTCCTAACCTTAGCCTCATACAACATCATTCAGCAACCCTCTACCTTGAGTGGCTCATTCAATAGTGATAAAACTGTGAAGGCATTATTTTTTGCGCCTTTACCATTTCTAATGATATATATATATATATATATATATATATATATCTGAGATGAGGTATGATGTTTTACATTATTCAAACTGTTATCCTCATCTTCATTGGCATATTTACAACTTTTCGGCCATTGTACGCTCCGGCCTTCTTCAATTTTTTTTTTCACTATCCTGATATTATTTTTTCGTAGTATGAATTAGATATAAATAGGTTTTTAAGTCCCAGAAATTCATACACAGATGTCCTCAAGGGCATATGGCTCAGTGGATAAAGGCGTTGGTTAAATCCAGTGACTAGACCCAAAGAGTTTTGTGTTCAATACCAGTCCACAGCAGGAGCGAACCAACACTTGGAGAGTTAAGTTAAAGGGAAATAACTGAGACATCCAGAAGAGGCATGGCATGTGGAACTAGAACAATCTACCAAGGTGGACGAAATAAATGGTTTGGTTCGAAATTTCAATCACATGAAGAAGGCCGGAGCATACGACAGCCGAAGCGTTGTGAATATGCAGATAACAGTCCGAATAATGTAAATAATATAAAATACATTAGGTCTAATATTGTGATTAAAAACTGCAAACAAAAACACCTTCTCATAGATATGAGAGTGCCATAATTTTTATCCGGCTATTAAAAAATAATATCAAGATATTGGAAGAAAAAGTGATATTTAGCTCCACCCCACGAGGGTTACATATGGCACAAGGCCGGGTTTAACGTGGGATTTACGAGTCCGTAGGCTCGGCAAAAAATATTCCCTCTTTGAAACCGCATAAACGGGTTCAGTCAACCACCCCGAACGAGACTCTGCCCTTCGGCGAAGCCTCGACCAGGTTCCTCTCCGCTCGAAAGCATAGAGTTAGACTGTTACTTAACCCGGAGCCAAGAAGAAAAAGCGTGTCATCTTAAAAATCGTCTAATACTTATAGTAAATAAAGCCCTGTCTATAATAGAAGGAGTACAGAGAAAAAAAACGTTCTGCCTAAAAAAACAAAACAAAAAAAAATAGACAACAAAAAACAAAAACATTTCTGGAATGTGAAAAGAATTTATCCCCGTTTAATATAAAAATTGTTTCAGCTTCTTCCATAACAATAAAATAATTAATACAAAAATGATAGTAAGCTAAAACTTGAAGGAGAAACATATCACCTGTAATGATTGTCACAAGGAATACATTGAAGAACCATCGAGGAATTTAATTAAAAGTCTATATAAACACAAAAGGGTGCTTCTACAAAACAACATACTCAATTCATTAGTCGCTCATCGTAACGAGTTTAATCATAATTTTGATTAAAATAATATACTTTTAATTAATAGAGAAATCAATTTATGAAGATGAAAGTGGATAAAATGTGATTCAGTCCGTAGATCATCCGAAGTAAATTTGCGTCCAGGTTCTTACAACATTTCATCTTTATTGGCAGATCTTTTATTATCATAATACGTAATAAAAAAGTTATAAAAAAACATAAAAAAGAAACTAAATGAAATTGGATACACTATATGCCTAAACACATAATATTAAAAAAATAATTAAATTTCAAATTTCAACGTCTC
Source organism: Acanthosepion pharaonis (assembly GCA_903632075.3). Classification (NCBI taxonomy): domain Eukaryota; kingdom Metazoa; phylum Mollusca; class Cephalopoda; order Sepiida; family Sepiidae; genus Acanthosepion; species Acanthosepion pharaonis. Next base: position 505,132 of record CAHIKZ030000693.1, read on the forward strand.
TCCTTTGTGAGCATGTGTAGTTACATCAATGTTAACATCATTTTAATGTGATGAATTTCTAACTGACAAAACGCATCACGTGAAACTTAAATTTTCCTAACATTTTTCTGGTATAAAAACAATTTATATATGATTTTCTCCCGCCACGTAATGTGATAACATAACTGAAACAAGAAGATCAGACAGCATTACCGCCCATAAAAAAGTCAGTCTTTGTTCATCGAAACAGCGGCATCAGAAGTTGTAGAGGCATTTGATAAAGAAAAGAATTGGTGAAGTTTTCAGGATTTGAAACATGAGATTTCACGCTTGTATTGACTTAAGAAATTAAAATTTGAAACACGAGACTTCACGCTTGTAGTGACTTAAAAAATTAATATTTGAAACACGAGATTTCATGCTTGTATTGACTTAAGAAATTACGATTTGAAACACGATTTCACGCTTGTAGTGACTTAAATTAAAATTTGAAAAACGAGACTTCACGCTTGTATTGACTTAAGAAATTAAGATTTGAAACACGAGATTTCACGCTTGTAGTGACTTAAGAAATTAAAATTTGAAACACGAGATTTCACGCTTGTAGTGACTTAAGAAATTAAGATTTGAAATACGAGATTTCACGCTTGTATGGGATTAGAGCTTCTTCCTGTTGGTGTAGGCGCTTTTGTAACACTGACAGACAAAATCCAAAAATGGTTGGATAAAATCAAAACTTTGATTTGAAATGAGATACTTAAAAACAACAACACAACTTCGAACGGTAAGAATGTTGAGAAAGTTCTTGCCCTCTGTAGAGTGGGGGATAAATGACATGTCTCCTGTCCTGGGTAAGACGATAAACTACATCCAACAGCAAGGCCTCTTCAAGGAGCTTGGAACTACCACTTAATTGTTGGTGTCACCAGGTCCACGCTGGCCCGGGGTGGTAGCACCTGTTAGGGTCCCAGTCACGGGCAAACAGTTAACCTGCAAACTGGGGTCAAAAGACTATGAAAGTGGACAAATAGGTTTTAATACCAGCAATATATTTTTGTAAAATATTATTATCAGCAATGAATTTTTGAAGAGAAATTATTACCAGCAATACATTATTACCAGCAATATATTCTTGGAAAAAATATTGCCAGTAATACATTTTTGAAAAAAATATTACCAGCAATACATTTTTCTTAAAATATTACCAGCAATAAAAATCTTGTCGGTATTAAATAACCCAGTTGAGGTTGATATGCCGTAAAACAAACCAAACCAAACCAAACCATGACATGTCTCATTGTAAACTGCTATGAGGTGATCCTGAGATGTAAATTACCACTAGAAGTAATAATAATAATAATAAAATGTCAAAACAAATAAAAGATAAAACAACAGAGAAAAAGGGCTCACTTGGAAGGCAAAATTAACGCTAGAATTTGAGGAAATCCGATGTACTGATATGAGATGGGATTTCAAAAAATAAACACGTTTCAACACAGCAGATCAAGAGGAAATATCAAATTAAAGCAGTAAATGAAATTCCACCAATAAGGTAATACTTAAACAAAAACTGCAATTAAATGCACAGAGAAGAAGACGATATGAAAAGGAGTGATAGGTTCTATCGACAAAATACGATATTCCAAATGGACCTTCAAGAAGGTTTACAGGGAAATTGGAAAAGCGGTTATAGATTCAAAAAGCCACCATCTGTTGAAGAATTGCAAAAAGTTTTGAGAGATTATTTGGAGTACCCCACAAATAAAATTCCAATGCAGAATAGATTAAACGAAAACTAGAACGAACCAAGACTAAATCTGTACAATCCATAAAACACTTGCGCGAATTTTATCAATGCTAATTAATAAACCCAATGAAGATCCAGAATGGATCAATGAAGATATTACATATCTCCTACCGGAAAAGATGAAACAGAAAATTATAGACCAATAACATGTCTGTTCACCATATATAAATTGATCACGTCTGTCCTGTCAAACAGTATTTACTCTTTTCTCGATGAAAACAACATTCTTGGAACAGAATTGATGTCGAAGACGTTAATATGATTGCAAAGATCAACTACTAATAAATAAATTTATCCTGGAAAATGGCAAAAAAGGTAGAAATCTCAGTACAGCTTGAATAGATTACCATAAAACTTTTGCTAGTGTGCCACACTTAAGGCTTTGTAAATGTACAAAGCTTCCTCGGTGATAGTAAATTTCCTTAAATATAGCATGGGACTGTGGAAAACCACATTATACCTAAATCATAACAAAAGTGCCGTCATTTCTAATTGTTTGAATATCCAACGAGGAATCTTTCAAGGAGACTTCCTGTCGCCACTTTTGTTCAGTTTCTCCCCAATCTCCCTTTCACTTGACCTCAACAGTAATAAATATGGATACAAGGTAAAAAGAAAATTTTAATCGCCTATTCAACTTGGATAATATTGAACTCTTTTCCAAAGACGACAATGAGTTGAAGAAAATCCTCAATATTGTAAAATGTTTCAGTGATGACATCGGTATGAATTTCGGATCAGATAAATATGCAAAAGTAACATTCAAAGAAGGGAGAATTACGGAAACACAGTCAATAGATCTAGATTTTGTCGCAAAGGTTAGGGAACTGGAACAAGAAGAAGTCTATGAATACCTAAGAGTCAGCGAAGATGGAATACAACATAGCCAAATGAAGGAGAAAGTAAGAAAATAATATTACAAGGGCGAGCTTCTGGTGTTAAATACCGAGTTGAATTCACAAAACAGAATATCAGCCATAAACACTTTGGCTGCCTCTGGTGTGCAATACAGTTTCAACATCATTAGTTCGACCATAACTGATATTAAACGAATAGATGCCAAAACGAGAAACTTCTCACTTGCCACTGCATGCATCATCCTAAAGTTCAGGTTGGCCGTCTCTATGTGACTAGATCCGAAGGAGGCAGAGGATTAGTTCAACTAGAACTGTCTTTACAAAACCAGGAAACTACAGAAGAATGGATGATCAATGTCAAAGAACATGAAAGAAATAAGAAACTATATTCAGTAATAAACGATGCCAACAAATTCAAGAAGGAATTTTAATTAGGTGAAAAAAGTGCAAATAAACCATAATACAAATACTACAGTGTCAAAGAATCTAAACATGAAAGCCAAAGAAAATGCAACGTATCAAATTAAAAATAGATGGCAAGATAAGCGTATACATTGTCAATACTCAGCCCGTACCAAACAAGTTGATGTAGACAAACCCCGTACGCATTAGTGATTACGTAGTGCAGAGTAAAAAGGCTGACTCCGAAAGTTTTATACTTATGCAAACGACCAATACTTGCTAACTAGAAATTACCAAGCACACATACTGAATAATTATGCTGAAGCCGAAATGCAGATTCTGTGATAAATATCCAGAAACAGTTGACCATTTTGTATCAGGTTGCACAGTATTGGCACCTATTGAATATAAAACTTGTCATGATAGCGCGGGTCAATATTTGAACTAAAAAATAAGCCACTTTTACGGGAAGGGAACTGCAAGAAACTGGTATGAACATCACCCAGACCCGGATACAGAGAGAGGAGCTCTAACAATATTATGTGACTTTACAATACACACTGACAAAACAATCAAAACTAATCGTCCAGACATCCTGATCAACGACCACAAAGACAGAATGTGTTCTCATACTGTCATGGCAGTCCCTGCCGATTTTAATGCGTTTATGAAGATCTCCAAAACTTTATCTAAACACAAGGACCTTGAATTGGAAATCTAAAACATGTGTCACATGAGGACATCAACAAATCCAGTTGTAGCTGAAGCCCTAGGATTGATTGAAAAAGTTTTCGATATACTCATTGAAGGGATTCCTGGTAGCACATGACTTAAAGCAATGGAAAACATTGTACTCACAATACAGTTCACCCATTACAAAGCGCTTTATCGATGTAAAATGTGTATGATATCAGTTATTTTTTTCTTTTTTTTTTACAAAAAGGATCAGTGGAATATTGTCATGAAGTCATTTCTGATCTTAAGTCGCTGGTTGGAGACCCGGAAGGAAATGTCTATACAACAGAAATCAAAGTAAATAACAATAATAATAATAATAATAATAATAATAGACAAATAATGTTAAAGAAGCCAATGAAGCTACTTATCTCTGGGATATACCAATCACTGAAAAAGAAATTAAGGCTAGCAGCCTATTCCAGTGAATGCTGGTCAATCTCCTTAAAGAAGAGATTTGAAGCAACAATTCTACAAAAGGATGCTGAGGAAACCATGGACAGAATATATGAACAACGACGAAGTTTTAAAGAAGACGGAACAAAAAGAAAACTTATTTTTAAAATCAGGAAGAGACAGATGAAATTTCTAGGACACATAATGAGAAAAGAGGGCTTGGAAACACTGATACTCACAGGGCAGATTGAAGTAAAGAAGAGTTAAGGAAAACAACGCATAATCTACTTAATGAGCTTGGCTAAATGGATAGTCAAACAGGGGTTAGAAAATATAACAAAAAGACAAAATTTATTAAGACCTCCTCAGAACTGGAAATTGTGAAGAGCCATGATCAACTATTTCCTGGGGGGGGGACACATGAAGAAGGAGAAATCTTGATATAGGATTGAAAGACTAATAGAACAGATTTCTTCATCGACATGTCTCTTGTCACCGGAAGAAACACCTCTATGATAACTACAGAAAACCTTACTAAATATAAATGACAAATAAAAACTATGAGAATGTGTAGCATGAAGACCACAGCAATACTAATTGTATTAGGAGAATCCGGCTTTGCCAAGAAGAGGATGGAAAAAATTCAAGATATAAGATGTCGGCCTCTGCTCTGCTAAGGAGGGATCTATCCAGTGGAGACACCTTACCGGTTCGCGCGTATCGATTTTTAAAATTATAAAAGCTTGGCGAATCGGTTATTGGATTATCCGAAAATAATCTTATATATTAATAGCCGATGGTTTTGGTAAAATTTTAGTTATGCGTGCGCCCAGTGAAGCTCTAATACAAGCACGTCAAACTGCGCCCCGCGGATTGCATTCGGCTTTTTACGCACAAATGATACTATGTTAGTCGTTTACCGGCCAAAATTAAATTTTCATTAAGAAATTACAGTATTTAAGAAAATAAATAATATGCTTTTTACATTTTAAATGATTTTAATAAAATGCTAAATAAGAATAGCATTAACTGGATAAACTTATTTTAAATAATTTTCATATTATCAACAATGTTTAAGTTAGTATGGTACTAAGCTACTATATGAAAAATTGTAGCAAATATTCAATATTCTTAGTGGCTGAGAAAATAGTGCGCGAACAAATCCTCTCTAGTGACCAGGCAACCAGCTATCACACCAGGAAAGCAATATGGCAGCTTATTAACTTTTGTAAGCAGAAAACTTCCTTTCAAAATTTCAAACGATTTGCTTTTAAAGGTTAAATATCTACCAAAAAAGTTTTAGTTGTTTTCTCTTTTTGCTGTTAGCTGTAGTTTAAATGTATAAGTAATTTTTCAGATTCCGTCTCACTAATTATGAAAATTAGTTTTCTTCCTACTATTTCAAGCCTAAAATGGCTAGTGCTCCTCCAGCTAAGAGAAAACGGAAATTGAATGAAGAAAGTGGGAATTACGTTATTTTTGCACAACAGTGAATGAAAAGATACATTGTTTTATTTGCAATAACTCTACCGCTACGTCAAAGGAGCACAACCTGAAATGACATTATGAAATAAATCATGAATCTTACGATAAATATGAAGGACCAATGCGCGTTTCAAAACTCAAGGAATTGAAGGTTAACTTGACACAGCAACAGACATTTTTTTACGAAAATTCAGAATCAGAATACCGCTATCGTAACTACAAGTTATGAACTCAGCCGAATGATAGTCATGATTGCGGAATCTTACAGTGAACATTTCGTAAAGCAATGTCATGTAAAAATAGCTGAAATTGTATGTGCATTGAAAACGCACTTATTGAAAGGCATTTCATTAACTATGAAAACGGTTGCTGAGCGGATTGATGAAATGTCAGGTGATTTAAAACAACAGTTGCAGTCTGATATGAACATTTTTCTATAGATATTGATGGGGCTGTTGACATTACTGGAACAGCACATGTTGCAATCTTCGTCAGAGTGTGTGACGGTGAATTTAATATTTATGAAGAACTGGTTGAACTGGTCTCCATGCATGCCTCGAAAACAAACCAAGGCATCCTTGAGTGTGTTGAGCAGATTCTGCATGAGTATAGTTTAGATTTGAGTAAAATGAATGCTTATTTACTGGGTGCTAGGAATTTGGTTAGCAGACCTAATGGTTTTGCTGTAAATTTACAAAGAAAACTCGAATCCAGATTCATCATTTGCACATTTTCACTGTATTATTCATCAACAAAATTTGTATTCAAAGATTTTAAAATTTGATCATGTGCTTAGCTTGGTCACAAAGACAGTGAATTATATCAGAGATTGTGCTCTCAACTTCCGTCAGTTCAGTCAGTTGATGGAGAATATCGAGATTGAGTTCACCGATGTTCCATTCTACAAAGAAACCGCTGGTTGTCATGTCATAATGTGGGGAAAAGATTCTATTTGTTGAGAGAAGAAATAATTATTTTTGGAGATAAAAGATCAAAACACAGGTAAAATAAAAGATGTCAGTTGGCGCCAAGATTTGACTTTTGCTGTGGATATAACTGCACAATTAACTGACCTTAATTTGAAAGAACAAGGTAAACATAATCTTATTGTTCAGTTCTATGATGGCATCAAGTGCAACATTACAAAACTAAGCTTATGGCAGTCAAAGATGTCAAGTGAAAATTTAGTTCCTTTTATACGTGCCAAGAGCTGAAAAACACTGCCAATAGTGAGACTGTACTTTGCTAAGTATGACAGTTACCTGGAATGTATGTCAGAAAAGATTTAGTGATTCTTCATCTTTTGAACATCAGTTTGCTTTGTTCTCAGCACCATTCACCTTTGATGTTGCTAAGGGAGAAACAAGCCTGCAGATGGACCTGTTAGAAATGCCATCGGATTCTACCCTCAGAGCAAAGTATCTTGGAGTAAGAATACCTGAGTTCATTTTATACTGTCCTGAAAAGTTTAAATTCAGAAAGTTTTCCATAAAAATTATGGTAATCTTTGATTCTGCCTATGTGTGTGAACAGTTATATTCCTTCAAAAAAACCTCTCAGAGAACAAGGCTAACTGATTAACATTTGTCGTTTCTAATCAAAGTTGGAACTGCACAGACATTTAAGAAAGACATACCAAAAATTGTTAACAAAAGAGGTGTCAAGACTCAGAACAAAAAACTAAACTGACTGAAAAGTGGCAAATAAATTTTCAGTTTTGAAATGTTGTAATTTTTCTACACTGTATTTGTTGCTGTTGCAAACTGCAAGTATATGTTGTTGTTTAAAATTTTGTATTTTTTTTTATCAAACTACTTCAGTACTTTTATAAATGAATCCTATTTACATTATTCAGACTATTGGCCTCATCTTTGCCGCCATCAGTTACTGATAATCAGGGTTGTTTGGAATTGAATGCACACTGCATGTGCAGCGTCTCCGGCACGTTTGTGTTTATTCAACAACTATAGAGTCGACATCTGGTTTATACTCTAACTTCGATGAGTGAAACTATGCTGAGTGGCCCTTATTTACAGTTCAAATACATGCACAGCAGGAGTCACATACGGTTTTGAATTGAAGGATTATCTTCGCATATACTGCTTCACGGTTAGAGAGAGAATCCATCCTATTAGTTAGCCTATAGTCAATGGGCTTAAGAGGAGGAATCCAACGGTATTTGGGCGAAAGTGAATGTATCGAGCTCGAATGGAATTCGAAATCGGTCAGCCAATTTTTCGTACCGAGTCTTGAACCATCGCACTACCGAAGGAAAAAAAAAAAAACAAACTTCAAGCGTTCAAACCATAATAAATCCGATTATGTAAACGGTGGCGATTAAAATGCTTACAATAATGAAGGGTGTTTATGTGTCAATATATGAAACTAAAATTTCTTTCTTTCTTTCCTTTATTTCTTTCTTAGTCTCTTTCTATCTATCTATCTATCTATCTATCTATCTGTCGCTGTTAATTTCTTTTTCTTACTTTCTTATACTGTTCGCATATATCTATATGTTCGATATTCGTCTATGAATGTATCCTGCTTCAGTCTGTTTGCCTGTCTGTCTGTCTATCTCTGTCAATTTATATTTCTTTCTTTCATTCTTTGTTTGTTTGTTTCTTTCTTAGTCTGTTCACATCTATCTATCTATCTATCTATGTCAATTTTTTCTTTCTTTATTTATCTATTTCTTTCGTAGAATGTTCACAACAATGTGTATATCTGTCTAAATCTGTCAGTTTACTTGTCTTCTTTTTTTCTTTCTTAATCTGTTCACATCTCTCTCGCGATCTCTATGAATTTCTTTTTCTTTCTTTTTTTCTTTTTTTTTTCTTTCTTTCTTTCTTTCTTTCTTAGTCTCATCTCATCTCATATATCTATCTATCAATTTCTTTTCCTTTCTTTCTTCTGTTTACATCTATCTATCTATCTATCTATCTATCTATCTATCTATCTATCTATCTTTCTTTTTTTAAAATATATATATTTAATATGTATACATTTAAGTGATGTAAGACACTAACAGGACTTGATAACTTTGTCTGAGCTGCCCATACCTAAAGAAGGATCAAGTGATTAACGCAAAGGAGAAACAGAAGAACAACAAAACAAAAGTGAGAGAGAGAGAGAGAGAGAGAGAGAGAGAGAGAGAGAGAGAGAGAAAGAGAAAGAAAGAGAGGGAGAGAGAGAGAGAACAAATAGGGAACCTGTTTAGAAAGTGATATAAAAAGAGAAATAGAGAAGAATTTATGTCATGAATAAAACTTCGCAATTTATTCTCCTTCCCCTTTCTCCCAGCATTTACTCAGCCATATACATTTTTAAAAGACCTAAAAATAAATGGAGCACACATTCAACTTGCTTAACCACGTGTCCCGACCTATATTATTTATTTATTTTTCATTAAGGTGACTCAAGCATCCGATCGCTTATAGAAAATGATAAAAAAAAAATGACTGGCTTTCTACATAGACAATACAATTTTTGTATATGGGCGCGTACTTTCTCCTTAAACATGTTTTTGTATTCTTTCTTATTATCCAGATACTAATTTTACTCTCGCTTTCATTGAAGTCAGTTATTTTTAATTTATTTTGTGGATATGTGTATCGTATTTTATTTGTTTATTTATTCTGATTCTTTTACTTACTTCTTTGTCTCTCTTTTTTTTCCTTTTTTTCTTTTTTTTTTTTTTTGAGTCAATTCTTTAGCTACTCTTACCTGCAGTGGCGAAGGCGGTATTATCGGCGCCATGTCTCTTCTATTACCTCCCTTTATAGAACTGCTCTTCTTTGTCTTATAACATTTTTGTTTTTGCTCTTTAGTTCTGAACGGAATGATACTGAAGCCCCCGCCATATCACGTGATGTTCATCAATCAGTTTTCGTAGATAATAACGTCAGGGATTGTTCAGCACACAATCGCTAGCAAAAAAAGTTCTTTCAAATACCGACAGACACTATATATATATATATATATATATATATATATATATATATATATATAGAGAGAGAGAGAGAGAGAGAGAGAGAGAGAGGAAAGATATTCCATATCTCCCTCTGTTTCTTTCCGTCAGTCTGTCTCTATCTCTTTCTCTCTGTATATATATATATATATATATATATATATATATATATATATAGATAGATAGATAGATAGATAGATAGATAGATATATATATATATATATATATATATATAATATGTATAAATGTAAAGCATAAGTATAGAGAAACAAATATATCTACTTCAGTATACTTCTATCTATCTATCTATCTATCTATCTATATATATTCCATCTCTCCCTCTGTTTCTGTCTGTCTCTATCTCTCTCTCTCTCTCTCTCTCTCTATATATATATATATATATATATATATATATATAATGTGTATATATGTAAAGCAGAAACAGTATGCAGAAACAAATAAATCTACTTTAGTATATTTATATCTATCTGTCTATCTATCTATCTATCTATCTCCTTTTCTTTTTCTTGGTCTGTTTACATCTATCTATCTATCTATCTATCTATCTTCCTTTAAGATATATTTTTTATATTTATATATTTAAGAGACTGTAAGATCCCAACGGCACTAAAACGCTTCGTCTGCGCTGTCCATACCTAAGGAATGATGAAGCGTTTTGGTGAAAGGAGAAAGAGAAAATCAACAAAACAAAGAGAGAAAGAGACCAAGAAAACGACCAGGGAGATGGTTTAGAAAGAGGTACAACAAGCTGAGAAAAAGAAGGAGGCTGAAATGAAAGGAGAGAGAAGAGATGACCAAGAGCGAAACAAAGTAATTGAGCTTGAGAGAAAAAAAAAAAAAAGATAAAGAGAAGGAGTGAGAAAAAGAAATGTGAAGCGATAAAATTGAAGATCAAATGAAATCTGAAAAGAAAGAAAAAAAAGTTGATAAATAAAATGATTCAAACCTTCGTTCGTCCCGTAGTGTGTTTGAACAGCGCTCAAAATATTTATCCTTTATATTTAGTAAGAGACAAACCAAGTTTCAGGATTAGTCAAGTAACTTTCTAAATATCTCTGCACTGTAACTTCGGGGGGAGATTCTGGATTTAGTCAAAATATTTGTGAAAATTACAAGCAGGTTTATTTGTTTACTGCAAGTAAAATGTTATCTATTTTTGTGTATTTGAATTTTGAAAATTACAAATTCATTTGGCCCTTGCATTCATTTCCTCTTTTGTTTTTTAGTTATATTTATCATATGAAAGCTAAGGCCTACACCATATTAAAAGGTATATACGAAAATGTAAATGTCATCTCTACAGGGTGCGTTGGATAAATTATCGTCTAAATTAGGCAAAAATGAAAATAACACTGACATCTCATTTTACCAGATATGTTTAGCAAAATTGCACAAAAATATCTTGGAATATTAATGAGCAAATTTATTCAATAAAATCGCCATTGACTTCAACAATGGCCTCCAAAAGACTTCGGAAACACCTGCAACTCTTCTGCACGCTCTCCTTGTTTAAGTTGGTGAACGCTGCCATAATGCTTGCCTTCAGTTCATTTTGGTGTTACAACTCAACTGCGCTCCACACATAATAATCAAGAGGGTTGCAGTTTGGGGAATGTCATCATATTCATAGCCAGACTCTCTCAAATGCTCGTACTGTTGTGCCGGCGCGAATGACAAGCTGTAAAGTATGCCATTTCCAAATTTCTGAGTGTGTTGCATCATGGTTCTCTTTTTCTTACAGACAGTGCCTAATTGACCCTACTAAACTGCGCAGTCGATAAAATCAAAAACAAACAACGCGCATGTACAAAATCAAAAATGTAATATAGCGACAATTTACCCATCGCACCCTATATAATATTTTAAATGAGGTGTTTGGAAATTTCACGGTATTAAAGATGTAACCATGTTCCACACTACTAACAGATGAATGCATCTGAGAACGAGGTTAGCTGTACACTTAATGGCATAAAAAAAAATCCACTGGAGTACCCAAAAGATGAAGCCGATGTGAGCATGACGGAGACAATATTTTCTCAGGTTCTGGTGTTTAATGCACCTGTGTTTCAACTTACGCTATACAGCGTTCCTGACTCACAAACAAAATTCTTTTATTTTTTTCAGCATAATTCATCATTTTGCTGATGATAAATGAAACGCCTTGGCTTTTTCTTATATGCAAGTGTAAACCGTTTGACCTAACACTCGTTACAAAGATCTATGTGAAAAGATACGAGGTGGTTTTGAATGTTTCCTAACTCTACGTGCTGTAATTTCTCGTTCCGTTAACAATTACACTACCTTCTCATACGTCTCTTCCCAATACTCCCCATCTATGGGTTAAATAGCAGGATATATTTGGCAGCCAGTCTAGGACAAGAACAACTCTTTATTCAAAACCATATGCAGGCAAGAAGAAAGTGGAGATGACAATCAGTTTGGGCGTGGTTGTGGGCTCTTTTGAATTTACGGTCGGTGAGGCAGGTAGATAGATACCTTCTGCGATCGTTAAATGTATCCACAGCTATGTTGCAATGATACCCGGCCTACTGAACCTGCTAAGGACATCTGGCTATTCATTTCTGTTTAATTATTAAACAATATTTCATAAAGTTGAAGCAGATTTACGCACCTCTTAATTGTTGTTCCCAGATCAACCCATACACGAAGTAGTAGCACCTGTGAGAATCCAAGCTATGGCCAAATAATGAACCTTCAAACAAAGGGTCAAAACTATATGAAAGTAGAAAAATACATTTTTATGTTTAAAATTTCCAGCAATAGATTTTAATAGTAAAAAAAAAAAATTACTAAAGCTCTCAAAGAAATTAAATTTCGGTATTAAATAACCAGTGATGAGTTGATTTGCCGGGAAACACCAAACCAAACCAGATTTAAGATCGTTAGTGTAGCTGACAAATTCCTGCTTGTCAAAGTAGCTGAAATATTTTTTTTTACTAGAGTATAAATCCGGCCAAAGTTTATGTTTGGTCTAAAATACAAACCTGACAAAAGTTTATGTATAGGCTAGAATATAAACACGGCCAAATTTTACGTATAGGCTAAAATATAAACCCGACGAATGTTTACGTATAAGTTAATATATCAAACGGAACAATGTTTACGTATAGGCTAAAATATAACCCCGGCCAATGTTTACGCATAGCCTAAAACATAAACCCGAACCATATTTACGTATAGGCTAAACCATAAACCTGACCAATGTTTAGGCATGGGCTAAAATATAAACCTGACATTGTTAATGTATAGGCTAAAATATAAGCCCGATCAATGTTCACCTATAGGCTAAAATATAAACTTGACCAATGTACTAAATTTCTACGACTTTGCTACCAAATCCGTCGAAATTCTTGAATATATTTTTTTAAATCGAAAACGAATTTTGGAGTGATGTTTGTTTGTTAATGCGGATTTAGTGTCGGATATTTAGAGCGACACTTCATCAGCTAAACAACAGAAAATATCGGGAAATATTACTGATCTCCTCGATACGGAATGACGTTAAAAAATCCATCACTCACATCAGATACATATTTTTCTCCTGTCTTACATACGTACGTGTTTGGATTTTTTTCTAGATTTTAAAACTTCCTCAGGATTTTAGGAATTAAGGACTTACCATTTTTATGGTCGATGGAACTAATTTATTCATAATTCCGCAAAATGATTCGTTGCATTTATTAATTGATTTATTTATTACAGTTTATGTTATGACGTTGATTTGGAGTTAGTAGAGACAAACACCAAATAACACGTAACAATAAAAAGGGTTTTAACAGGTTGGTAAAAAGGTACAGAAATCGCCTGAGTAGTCAATAACTAGCTCAGCTAAGAACTTCTCTGAGTATTTATCGATCCCCCCACGAGGATTGAATGTGGCACAAGGCCGAGTTTAATGTGGGTTGATCCGAGCCCGTAGGCTCGGCCAAAAATATAGCCTTTGAGCCCGCCTAGACGGGTTCAGGCCCTGTCTACCTCCCCGGACGAAACCTTGCCCTTCGGCAAAGCTTCGTCCGGGTTCCTCTCTGCTAACGCAGAGAGTTCGACAGACGTCGGAAGTCGGAAGTCAGCTAAGAACTTCTCTGTCTATCTGTCTTTCGACATGCCACTATTTAAAGTCTTTGTTCGCAGAAGAAGTTCATCATCAAGAGGGGTGGTAGGTTTCCGACACAACAGTTTATCAACCTTTTTATATGTTATTTTAAGCCAGCAAATAAATTTGAACTGTAAGAATTTTCTTGGAATAATAATTTTCTGATACAAACCGCCCTATTTAACTCACAGCTGGCGAGAAGGAGTGAATTCATAACTTTTCCAAGGGTATATGCGATTGAATGCACGGGAATTGGAACCTGGCTACAATTTCTCATTCAGAGCCGTTATCCATTACTAAATCCATACATACAAGCTTACAGCACCCAGTATTCTAAAGCGGTCCACCTAGGTATTGACTTGGCTAAACGTTGCTTAACTTTGGTTATCGAACGAGAACTGGTGTTTCAGTGTGATATGGGCCGTAAGTGAGTTTCGTTGGAATAACCCTGCCATGCCAGTGATTAACTTGATGTTACACCTTGAGTTTTAATTGCAGATTATTCCTAAGCAGTCACCCATCTAGGTTCTGACCTGGCTCAACGTTGCTTAACTCAGGCAATTGGACGAGAACTTGTGTTTCAGCATGATACTGCCGCAAGCGAGTTTTATTTTAAGAACCTTGTCATACCAGTGATTGACCTGATGTGAAAACTTTAGTTTTAATTGTAGGCTTATTTCCAAAGTGTCACCCATCTAGGTACTGACTTGGTTCAATGTTGCTTAACTTTGGTGATCGAACGAGAACTGGTGTTTCAGCGTGATATGGCCGTAAGCGAGTTTCGTTAGAATAACTCTGTCACGCCAGTGATTGACCTAATGTGAAAACTTGAGTTTTAATTGGAGGCTTATTCCCAAGGGGTCACCCATCTAGGTACTGACCTGGTTCAATGTTGCTTAAAGTTGGAGATCGAACAAGAACTAGTGTTTTAGCGTGATATAGCCGAGTTTCGTTAGAAGAACCCTGTCATGCCATTGATTGACCTGATGTGACAACTTCAGTTGTAGGCTTATGCGGAAATAAAACTATTTACGAGCAGTAAAAAAAAAAAAAAGAAACGATAAAATGTTACTTAAGCAGTTCCATTTTGAGATATTTTCAAGAAGAGTTGTGGGTTTTACTTAATTCGTTTACTTTTCCTATCTATTCCGCGGCCATAAATTACCGATTATCCTAAAAGATGAAGCTTTTAATGGTACGTGAACATATCTGATGAGATGGGTTTTTCATTGCAACCGAGTGACAGGACCCAAACAATAGCCACGACTGTTAGACTTTGAAGGAAGGGGAAGGAACTGCAATCACTGATTCAAAACGGATTCTGTAAATATGCCCAAGGCAACTAAAGTTAATATATAACCAGGTTCAGTTCCCAAAAGGAGAAGGGAAGAGCTTTACAAACTGTAGACTTTTAACTTGACAGCTTTGATAGAAAAATATCGACGTCGTAATGACTGTAGTATATTAATTATTTTATCGATTAACAACTAGTCATCCATTTAAAATAAAGCATATGAATCAGCTTTCGAATCAAATATTGGGTTGAGGGGTAATTCATGAACGTTTTATTTTTTAACTTTAAAAATGCACGCAGTAATTAGCAAAATGTTTTGTTATTTTGAAAGAGAATATTTTGTTCTACAACATAGTGTTTGGAATTTTTAATTTTATTGATTTTTGTGCATTTTCAGATCATTAAAATGGAATGCCAATGGACAAAACTGAACATTTTCGACGCCATTTGCTTTTTGTATTTAATCGAGGTTTTAAGACCGCCGAAGCTACTCGTGTGAATTGTGTTCTGTATGGAGAAGGCGCAATGTCAGCCGTGGGTTTTCACGCTTCAAAAATGGGAATTTTAACCTCAAGGTCGGATCACAACCAACTGAGTTTGATGAAGAGTGATTAAACCAACTTCTTCACGAAAATCTACGTCAAACGACCAGAGAATTGGCAGTGAAGATGGATTGTGATAAAACAAAAACTATGGCGAACGACCTTCACTCAGTAGGAAAGGTTTAGGAACTCGGCTCTTGGGTGCCACACAGTTTGAGCGAAAATAACAAAAAATCAACGCCCCAAAATCGCCGCCAGTTTACTCAACACATCGTCCCACACATCGTCTTCTTTACCGTATTGTCACTGGTGATGAAAAATGATGCCTTCATGTCAATATGAAACAAAGAAAAGAATGTCTTATTCCTCCCGCCAAAAAAAAAAATACAATTGACTCTGCGAGCAAAACATTACCATCATCCTCAAAAGACCATGTTGTGTTTATGGTGTAACTAGGAAGGCATAATTCATTACGAACTGCTTGAGCGCAACCAAACACTCAAGGCGGGAGATCTGCGTTCAACAATTGCACCGACTCAACGAAGCAATTCAACAAAAAAGACCGAACAGACAAAATGGCGCTCCTCTGCAACACGGCAACGCCTTTCCTCACATCGCTAATGGGACCAAAACCGCGATTCAAGAATTCGAATAGGAAGCGCTGCCTCGTCCTCGATACTCTCCAGATTTGGTGCAGTCAGATTTTCATTTCTTTCGATCACTTTTGAACGTATTACGCGGTGTATCGTTCAGTAATGACGTGGAATCGAGGGTTTGGTCGGATAAATTCTTTGACTCAAAACCGGGAGATTTCTATCACTGAGACATTGAAAAACTTATTTAACGATGGGATGAAAGTACAACGGAGTGCATATTATACATTAATTTGTTATAGTTTTTGTTTAAAATAAATCCGAAAAAAACGCTCATGAATTATTCCTCAACCCAATAAATACGGGCATTATGAAGTATGCAAAGCTTAATTAAACAAAAGTTCTAAAATTCAATTCACCTAAAGTAAATCTGATTTTTGGTTATAGGAAAATAGGTTTTGGTTTTTCTTTACAGAATGTACATGACCCAAAGGTGTTAGTAAGTGAAGAGAGCCTAGATATGGCAGTGATATTCCATTTTTGGTCTGATCTGACTTATGGCAGAAGGCAGCGAGGTATTTATTATACAGTTCAAGAGAGAACAGAGGTCAATTCAGGAGCACACATCTTAAGGACTATTACAGATCCACATCGTCTATAGTGACCCAGATTAGAGATGATAGCAGAAGCCACAGAAGACGTTATATACATATTAATCAACAAAGACTCAGTTCTAAATGGAAAGATGAGTCAAGAGAAATATTTAAAGAGAATTTACGGGCGAAACATTCAGCTTTATCAGCAGTTGTTAACACCTCAGATTGAGGCAGAACAGAAAACTTACTCTGGTTTAATTCTTATTGAACCGCCATTAATCACGAGAACCAAATTTCTTAGATGCAATACAGTGCCTCATCTAATGGAACAATGTTTACCTCTGGTCAAGAATAATTCTATAAGACAACGACAGGGATTCAACATAGCCGAAGTCCCAGAATTGTCTGCAGGTGACCTTCGTAAGACTGTAAAGGGAGATAATATAAAATCAGGTATGCAGTTGAAAAAAAAAAAAGACGTGAACGTATTTTTTTTTACTCGGACGGGAGTTAATGTATCGAAATTCACTAAATAAGCCTTAGCAATGATTAACTGTAAATGCATTGGATTCTCTAGAAGGAAAAAAAACTAAGATTCTTTACTAAATTTTTACGCAATTCAAGACACAAGAGCCACTCAATTTAGGGGTTACTAAATGTGGTTGTTGTGTGAATATAAGAGGTCAAACTATGCTGATATGTAGGATAGATAGATATGTGAAACTGGAATATAACAGCAGTTAAAAGGTGGTCCTACGCTCCACAGTACCGCTAATATCTCGATCAGAGACATTGCTGCCGGATGTAGGTTATCATCATACCCAGGACGATAAACATTATAACATTGCGGTCGTCAATCTTGTCATTTGCATAGTCGAACGTAATCATAGGGTCACTGCGTAGGTTCTCTCCGGTTGAAAGCCGAATACGTATTCATTCATGCGTACCATGCCTTGGAAAATTAGAAATGGGTGAGTCCGTTGCTCTCCGGGCCAAACCACAGCCGATCACTTCCGACTCAAATGCTCACCTTTGTTTCGGTCACGGAACCGTTGATTCCATCGGAATAAACCCTCTGCCGTTGCTGTTAAATTCAATATAAGAAAATCTTCGCCCAGTGATGCCGTTTCATCCCGGCACTAGCTATATATATATATATATATATATATATATATATATATATATATATATATGTATGTATGTATGTATATATATATATATTCTGAAGCGATGTTTATTCTACACATCGCTTGAGAATGAAACTGTGATCTAAATTTTAAGTTTAATTTTGAAATTAAACTTTAGGACTTGAGTTTCCGTTTCGAAACATAGTAATTGCTGTGTAGCGAGGGAATCATAGTCTTAAAAATAATTATAATTTTAAGCTACATTT
The DNA here is from genome assembly GCA_903632075.3 of Acanthosepion pharaonis. NCBI lineage: Eukaryota > Metazoa > Mollusca > Cephalopoda > Sepiida > Sepiidae > Acanthosepion > Acanthosepion pharaonis. The sequence continues at coordinate 523,313 of CAHIKZ030000693.1, forward strand.
CTCTATCGAGTACTGTTTTAAAAACATAAAAACATAAATACTAAAGAACTTTGGATTATTCATCTAACTGTTCTTACCTATTACATCACACACACACAGACAGATATATATATATATATATATATATATATATATATATATATATATATATATATATATATATATATATATTTGTGTATTTAGGCTGTAAATTTTCTTTTAGGCATGTGTGATTAAATAAATTACAAACATCATGTCTACTTATTTTTAGTATAATCCGTTCATATTCCCGGATATTTTTTCGTGTATTACTCTCAAATGATGCACGGGTTAAAAGTAAGTTTCTTAGTATTAGAGGATAAGAGATGCTAGTCCTTTTACGTGTGTTATGTATCTCTTGCTTCCGTTTGTTGATAGTTATTATTAGTTACTTGAATCTACCTTTTCACTAGGACACGTTTAAATTGGAAGGTGATGTAGTTCTGGTGATACAGACTATATATATATATATATATATATATATATATATATATATACAAAAGAAAAAATATACGGAAAAAAACAAACAAAAATCCATATATACAATTTTATACAACATGTTTTAACGATGTAATATGTCAACAAGACTTATCCAATTAGATAAACCATCTTCAGGACATATTGTATTATAACATTATAATTTATGAATATGTCCTGAAGATGGTGTACATTAAACAAGAAACGTCCGACGTTGACATATTAACATTAAAGCAGCATGATTGTATATAAGGATTTTGTTTGTTTTTTCCGTGTATATTTTTCTTCATACTGTCGGATCTATATCCATATATTTGCTTATATATATATATATATATATATATATATATATATATATATATATATATAGATAGATAGATAGATAGACGGCATCACCCTAAGCAAGGTAGTAAAAGCAACTAAAAAAGAAAAAAAAAAAAAGAAAAATAGAGCGATCAAGAGGACAATAGAGAGACACTGTGATTGCATTTAAATTTCTGCAGATTAAATTTGGCTGGAAAGCATGTCGTCAGAAGACAGTTCCACAAACGTGAAGTGCACGAAAAGAAACTGTTAACATAAAACTTACGGCTACATGTAGCCAGCTCAACTCTAAATTGCGACTTAAAGCCATAAAATTGTGTAAGATTGATATGCCGCTAAACAACATCAACCAACCAAATAAGCAACATGAAAGTACTCTTTCATGAGATTAATCCATATATCTTGCAGTATCATGAGATCAAACTGTATTCCAAAATATAAAAAAGCTACAGCATAAAATACATATATCACTGCCTTTAGTATTTATGTCCAGACAAACGTATATATTCACAAAAGCTGAATCTCATCTACCATGTAATCAATTGTGAAAGCAGAATAACGTATATCATTTTTTATTACTTCTAAGTTTCCAAGAATATCAAATATTAAATTTCGGCATTAATAAAACAAATTACCTAATACCTTTCCCAAGAGCCACTCAAGTTAGAGACTTACCAAATGGGGTTGTTGTATAAATATAAGAAGCTGAAGTATGCGGATAAGTAGGATAGATAGAGATGCGAAACTGGGAAAGACGGCATTTAAAAGGTGGTTGATATGCCAATAAGCAGTTTAAAATAAAAAGAATGCAACTCAGACACGTATACACACACAAACACACACACACATACACACACACACACACACACATATATATATATATATATATAGAGTGTGTGTATAATATATATATATATATATATATCAGAATGAGCCAGGTACTACCTGCCTATTTTTCATCACATGGGATCATCAGGGTGAACTGGCTAAGGGGGGGATTAACGAGGAATCTAAAATTAGCATAAACTTGAAAAGATATAAAACACGTGACTAATAAACAAAAGAAAACAATTTTTATTCTAATAGCCAGTTTGTGTATACGCACACACGCATACATACATACAGACATATATATATATATATATATATATATATATATATATATATATATATATATATATATATATATATATATATATATATGATGATAAAATGTGTTTCCACCAATTTATTTGTCCTCAAAAACTGTACAAAGCAAAAATTTAATGTAAGTCGAAAAAAAAAAAAAAATTTCTTGAATCGATCAACTCATTACTGATATGGATCACGATTAAAAAAAAATATGACTGTCGATCACAAAAGTAAAAATTTTATCTGCACCGTCCGGGAATCGAACCCGGCTCACAAGAATGGGAATCTTGCATGATACCACTACACCAACGGTGCAACTCGCGTGATGCGGCAAGCAGTTTAACGTCATATATTTAGAACAAGTATTGATTATTGCAAGTTCATATCCGTCGCCCATAGAATGTGTTTCTCTTTGCTTAAATGTGTTACGGCTTCACCAAGGGAAATTGTTATTTGATTTTACTTTTAATATTGGCAATCACTACATTTTTCAGACTAGCACTGTATATATTGTAATAGTAATGGTAATATTAGCCATTTCTTTATAAGGAAATATCTGGCATTCCTTGGCCTAGCAGCTTGTACTGCAATAGGCTGAAATTTATAAAATCTTTATCTTAAAATATTTATCAAGAAAATAGGTTTCTCAAGTTCAGTAGCTGTTGTCGCTCTTACTAGTAATGGCTGACTCCTTCCCTATATTGTGTGTTTAGTCGTGTCATGCGTCAACATCTTGATTATGTCATTATTTTCTCTTCGAGTAACGTTTGTAATCTATTTTGGTTTTTGTTATTGTTGGAAGTTCTCAATTGATGTTCTTTCTGAAAATTTGGTACAGTTCTGTGTTTGTGATGCTGTAGCACCAGTCAACAAGTCTCGTAGAAGAATATTCTCTGCGAATAACGGCTCGCTTAAAACCATTTCTAAGCATTGGTTCGAGAAAGCGTTTGTGTACAGATGACAGCTGAGATGTTTCTGAGCGAATTTGGCGCTATTCATGCTGTTAACATGAAAGTCCTGAACTGACGAGACTATAAAATTACATGAGTCGAGATTTAAGATTAATATTTTAGTATTGTAGCAGTTTCTGATGCTAAGCGATACTACCTGCATCTGTATGTATATATATATATGTGTGTGTGTGTGTGTGTGTGTGTGTATACATACAGATGCAGGTATATATATATATCAATATATATATATATATCAATATATATATATATATATATATATATATATATATATATATATATATATATATATATATATATATATATATATATATATGTGTGTGTGTGTATACATACAGATGCAGGTATATATATATATATTTGAAAAGTGTATATAAATATAAATAAATATATATATATATATATATAATTATTTATATATTATATACATGGTACTTGTTAGAAAGCGCTCAATATCAGAGATAGAGCTAACATATTTGGTTGGATAGATGTGAGTTTGTGACCCTGGGTTTCACGCTTTAACGATCGTCATTAAAACTCTGACGATCGCTAAAGAAAGTCCAGGGTCATCTAAACAAATATATATATATATATATATATATATATATATATATATATATATATATATATATATATATATATATATATATATGTGTTTGTGTGTGTGTGTGTGTGTGTGTGTATTTATTTATATATTTATTTTGAGATATTTCACCAAAACATGTCAAAATCGCTGCACATTTGGAGTCGGGTTTCGATGCGTATCAATGCATCTCATCAGGCGATTGTAAATTGTCATAGCTTGATGAGGTGCAATGACACGCATTTTGACATGTTTTCAGTGTAACATCTTAAAATAAATAATATTGCTCTACATCGTATTGAGCCTTGTTTTAAATTTAATATTACGAACGTTGGAATTGTACCCTATTCGTTTTCATCATAGCTGGATATATATATATATATATATATATATATATATATATATATATATATATGCTGTGTATCTCTCGGCTCGACTATGAAAGTATTCAGAAAAAATGGACATTTAGTGTCATTTTGAGAGATAGATAGATAGATAGATAGATAGATAGATAGATAGAGAGAGAGAGAGAGAGAGAGAGACTAAGTGTTTTATTTATACTCATCCATAAATTTTATTTGAATAAAATTTCTGTATATACAATCTAACATTTGTGTTATTCATTTTAAAAAAAGACGATTACGATATGAAACGGAAATCTTTATTTCACTGAAACAAAATATTAACACTACAAAACTCCTATTGATAAATCAATAGCCAATCATGTGTACGTCGAAATAATGTTGATATATGAATATTACCCTCGGCTATCTACCACAGGCTGCATCGTCCTTGGTATCATGATACACGACATCCGGCAACAAGCTCTCTGATCAAGACATTCGAGGTTTTGAGGAGCATGAAGCCACCTGTTAATTACTGTTGTTCCCAAGTCCACCCTGACCAGGTGTGGTAGCCACAGTTCGGGTCCCATCTATGGGTATATAATTAACAAAAAAAAAAATAAAATATATATATATATATATATATATATATATATATATATATATATATATATATATATATATATATATATATAAAGAAAAATATGCGAAAAAAACAAACAAAAATCCTAATATGCAATTATGCTGTTTTAATGTTAATATAATGTCAATGTCGGACGTTTCGGTCAAATAGACCATCTTCAGGACATATTCATAAAACATAATTAACATTAGACTATATTCAATTCAACATGAAAAAGACGATGGACACAAGAGCACTGACTAATCCAAATAGATAACTGAAATTTATATATATATATATATATATATATATATATATGAAAGTACCAAACATACATTTTCGTAGTGAAATTTCCAATAATACCTATTTATAGCAACGTTACCAGCAATCCATTTTATCTGTAGTTGAAGGCATACACTAGCATTCGAAATATTTAGATTTCGGCATTAAATAATTCATAGAGGTTGATATGCCCCTAAACAAAATCAACCGACCAACCGTGTCTGCAAACTGCAGTAGGCAGACCATGTTCGAAATCTGTGATCTGTCTCTTGACATTATGACTAAACTTCCCTTTCTGTAGCCAATCAATATTCCTATATCAGAGCCTAAACTACACAAGATACCTGGCACCGGAATCAATTACGTTAAAGCGGCCGTAATATAAATTCCCTGTGTCTTTTCTATGAATACTTTCATGGTAATTCTTCGGATGTACCTGCCCTCTATGGTACGTTGACTTTATGAATGTAAGGACGGTGCTGGATTAACAGCAAAGTCTCATCATTTTTACATTTGAAATGGCCGCTAGATGCAACCATAAATTCTATGCTATCAGTTTCTTTTCTCACGCTTCTTTCTCGTGTAACTCTCTTCCTCATTCATTTTTCTCAGTCAATAAAAGTTTAAATATAATGTCAATCGTTATCTTTTGTCTTAATTTTTCTTCTTTATTTGATCCCTTTCCTTAATATTACATTTTTTTTCTCATATTATCTAACACACAATAACATCTTGCGTCTTAGTGTTTTAATTGACTTGGTTGTGGGGAAATGAATAAAAAAAACTAACAATATATATATATATATATATATATATATATATATATAGTTAAATGTAGTTAAATAAAAAGTATTAGGAAAAAAAAAAACAAAAAAACCCCGAAAATCTTTAAATTTAAAAAATGACGTTGAAATTTTTTTACCGTTAACAATTTAAAAAAAAAAAAAAAAAAATTCAGACGACATCCATTCAACTGATGTCAGGTTTCATTGTAAAATACATCCCTACCCCTTAGCAAATTGTAGCTAATAACTGATACAATGATACTGACATAAGGAAAATCTAGATATCCCTTGTTCAATTTAAGTAGAATATTCTGTAACCATGGAAACGTGATTTTAGCTGTGTCTTTAAAACCCGGTAATTTTTAAAAGTTACTCCAAAATTCGCTTGAAGATGAAATGGAACTAATGCTTTTAATTTAATTGCAAAATTAAATTCGGGGTTTTTAGCTTCTATTTTTGAAACATGGTTGGAACTATGTAGCGACAAAAAACCATATTTTAAATCAATTAATTTATAATATCAATGCTCTGTAAATTTACATTGAGCACTATTTTGTAAAAATAAAATATCTATAAGAACACCGGATTTTATATCTTACTGTTCTTTCTTTTTTTTTATATATATATATATATATATATATATATATATATATATATATATATATATATATATATATATATTTAAAAGAAAAAACAGATCACTTTTAAGGTACCATTATAATAATTTATTTCACCAGAGCCCTTTTAAAGGATGCCGGGTCATAAGATAGCACTTCCAAAAATGAAATGAAACGAAAAAATGAAATTAAAATAGAAACCGAAATAGTATTGTATATATATATATATATATATATATATATATATATATATATATATATATATATATTATTTATTTAAAATATGATTCCAAATCGTGACATAAGAGTTCCCATGTTTCAAGACGAGCCGAAAACTTCAATATAATTATTTAGATTAAATTGAGTTAAAATAAGCTCTGTTCCATCTTCAAGCGAAAATTTTTTTGAATCTATATATATATATATATATATATATATATATATATATATATATATATATATATATATATATATATATATATATATATATATATATATATATATATATATATATATATATATATATATATATATATATATAACCATTACGTTACAAATCTCTATCATTGTATATCAATTAACCTAATTTTTGACCAGCTGATCTTATCATTCTTACAAAAAAAATTATATTGTTAATATCATCAGTTTCTGTAATCAAAATAAATCTTATAGCTACATTGTGCAAATGATTGTACTTTACGAGCAACTTCATACAATAAAACATTAAATAGAAACGATTTTAACAAAGGCTGCAATTTTAATTATAGCTATTCTGGCTAAGAAAACATAGGAAATAAACATACACACACATATATATATTTAAACGCATCCATATAAATTCCTGGGCGTATATACACCCTTAAACGCCACGCACATATGCACAAATCAGGCGGAGGCTCGAAGCATATTTTTCCTTCAAGAAACACTCGCTCTCACACAAGCATATGCGCTCGGGTAAAACGTCTCTGACGCAAGCGAACGATTCCTTACGTTGATCGTTACCTTAGAAACTAAATTTAATAAAATCCATATCAGAGATATTACCGGGCTAAACTTAATCGAACCGAACAGATAACTGATTAGCGAAGCAACAACACCCATAATGTAACGCCTCACTAAACTTACTCGTAATAAATTCTTTTCAGCAGCATTCCATCCGGTGTTAGCATTTCCGCTTTACACAAAAGATGAAAATCATAACAGTGAGAAACATTCAATGCCATATTAGATGTTGAACTCTTATATAAATCTATATATGTTTTTGTTATAGTTACAAAAATAAATTGCTACTATAGTTATTTCAACTCTTATACACTACAGGCCAAATGTTTGGGGTCACCAAGCTTTTATTTAAAAAAAAAACACCTTAAATGAGATCTTTTTATATTCTTTTAAAGTATGAGATAATATTACACTAACTACAGTATATTTGCTATTATTTTGACAAAGAAAATAAGCATTTAACAATAAAAATGATTACACACCAGCATTATCTTTTGTTTTCGTCTATAAAACCACCACAAAGACGAATCCAAATCCGAACTTTTTTTGGTAGTAAGAAAATCCCGGCGAAAGATTGTGAAATAAAAGATAATACATTGTAGTTTTTTTTTTTTAAGCATTACGCCCCGAGCAAGGCGTGAAGCCACTAGGATGCAGGGGGGTGCAGAAGATTTGGAGCGAGAGCAGATAGGAGAGATAGAAGAAAGGATGAGGAGAAGGATAGTGGATAGATCAAGGTAACTAAAGGTGTCGATTGACATTACATTTGAATAGTTGCAGATTATAGCTGTCGGGGAAACAGTAATTGGGAAGGGTGTTCCACAGGCGAGAGGTGCGATGTATGAAGCTATTGGTGTAGAAGAGACGGCTAAATTTAAAAATTTCTATAGTGTAAGGGTGGGAGCGCGATGCCAACCTCGTAGGGCGCTTGAATTCATGGAGTCTGGGAAACAGTGAAAGCACCTCATCGGAGCAATTACCATGAAAGTATTTGTAGAAAAGACAGAGAGAGACGACGGCGCGTCTGTGAAAGAGTGACTGCAGACGAGACGCCAGATCAGGGCCAATTAGATTACATGACTTACATTTTAACTTTGCGTACCTGGTAAGACGATAAAATACAGCCGACAGCAGGGCCTCTGATCAGAAGGCTTTGATGAAAGTGGAACCATACCTCTTACTTGCTGGTGTTCCCAGGTCCACCCTGAATCGGGGTGGTAGCATCTGTTAGGGTTCCAGCTATGGGCAACAATTGAACCCCACCCACGAAACTGGGTTCAAAACACTATGATAGTGTAAAAATAAGTTTTAATACGAGCAATAAGTTTTTGTAAAAAACTTACCAGCAAAACATGTTTGAAAAAAAAAAAAAGATTACCAGTAATAAATTTTTGAAATAAAAAAAATGCCTGCAGTAAAAATCTTGTCGGCATTAAATAAGCCACTGGGGTTGATATGCCGTAAAACAAAACAAACAATCATTTTAACTTTTAATTAAACAATAACAAATACAATTTATTTTAAGATGTTTTTTTTTTCAACAAATGGTTGATATGCCGAAAAACAAAACAAACAAACATTTTAACTTTTAATTAAACAATAACAAATATATATTATTTTAAGATGTTTTTTTAAAGAAATGCTGGGTGTACCCAATCATTTGGCATGTCGTATAGGTTGACTTTGTCTTAATGTTTACACAATACAAAACCAAAAAGCAATTCAATGTAGAGAGCTATTTTATAACATTGTAAAGGCATAAAAGAAGGCACTAAGTGCATTTTATGAGGTTATATAGGAAAGATAGCGATTAACTGGTGGCGATCAAGGAAACATCCTGTCTGGAGTCTGTTCCACAAAGCAGCAGCTCTTCGGAAGAAACCGTCCGAATGGAACTTCCTCTTTACCAATGGAATACGAATGAGATGAGGATGATTCTTCTCCCTGGCATGGCGGGATTTAGTTGCAAAGGTAAACATCTGTCAGTCAGTTATATACCAGTTATATACACGCTTAGGCAATCATATATCTTTCGATACATTACTGATGAGGCAGATTTTTCCCGCGGTAGGTTGCCATTTCTTTCTTTCAGTAGATCTGTTGCCAACCAAGTTGTCCTGCCATTTACTCGTAGCTGGGGGGAGGAAGAGGAGGATTAATACCTTTCCCGAGGTTATTAGCACGTAAATGAACGTAATGGATTCGACTGGAATTCGAAATCGGCTCTCTGATTCCTCAATCCAAGCCGTTATCCATTACTCAACCGTACCTCTGTACGAAAGGTGTTTTTAAGGTAGAAAATAATTCATCACCCACGAGGCCGAATATACGCTTTTGAAATCTATCAAAACAGGCAAGTGATGATTTTGCAGTCCTAGTAATTTTTTTGTCAGATTTGTCAAAAGAAATATCTATCATAGACATTTTAAATGTCTATGATGTCTAGTAATTTTTAGCCAGATTTAATGAAAGAAATTACTACCATAAATGTAATGGGACAAAATGTAATATTTGTAAGTATTACGAGCATACAGTCACATCACCGCTCCCGTACAATCCCGGAAATCGAGGCTGGTAAGTACCAAGATGTGTGACCACTTGCTACTCTAAACTTGGATATGCAGGTGGCGTAATGGACAATGGCACGAAATTGTTAATTAGAGAGTTGAGTTCCAATTCCAGTTGGTTTCGTTATATTGACTCTTGCAAATAGATTTGGGAAAGTTAGCAATCCACCTTTTCTATCCACAGCTTAGGGTTAATTAGTAAAACTTGTATCACTAAAACATCATTATTTAAAAAGAAACTAACAGATTTTTACAATCTAAAAACTATTTTCGGGCTTTAAATAACCTGCAAAGTATTGATATGCCATATAAAAAGAAACAATCTATCAATCAGTTGTTAGTGTTAGGAAATGAAATTGCTACCATAGATATTTTAACACATATCGGATGCTATCTTTTGGAGGTGATATCGTGTGGATATTTTGACCCTTTTAGGTCGCCATTAGAAATTGATATCATTGGTAAGTTAGCCCGTATAGAATGCTATCTCTGTGTATGTTAAAAATACCATGAGAAATTTAGGTAGTATGGATGTTTGAAATTACATAGAATAGGATTTAATTAAAAAAACGTGTTTCGTCATATAGTCTATCAAATACACTTTCCCCTTATTTTTCTTTTGTTTACGTTTTTAGCACTTTTTACCTTCCGTGGAAAAGCTTCCATTTACTAGATTGGCAATTAGGTCTTGAATATTTTACTGTTAAAAGTGCGAAATGCAATCCGATGTCATATCTAATACTTTCTTTTCTCACACTTCTCGCTTGTGGAAATCGCTTCCGATTTCATGTTTCTCTGCCACTTACAATGTTCAAATATGTAGATGCAATGCCAATCACCCGTCTTCTCTCCTTTCTCCTCACTAAAGTCTTCTCATTCTCTTGATTGTTGAAATGAATATATATATATATATATATATATATATTAAATAAAAACAGGCCACTTTAAGGATCCATATATATATATATATATATATATATATATATATATGAATATATAATATACTGAAAAAACTGAAAAAACAAAAAATCCTAATGTGCGATTATGCTGTTTTAATGTCTAATATCAACGTCGGACGTTTCGGTCTAATAGACCATCTTCAGGACATATTCATAAAACATAATTAACATAAACGGAACGCTGATCTTTTAAAAGATTTCAGTTATCTGTTTGGATTGGTATTGCTTTTATGTCCATCGTCTTTTTCATGTTGAATTGTATATGGTCTATGTTAATTATGTTTTATGAATATGTCCTGAAGACGATCTATTAGACCGAAACGTCCGACGTTGACATTAAAACAGCATATTAGGATTTTTGTTTGTTTTTTAGTATATTTTTCTTCATACTGTCGGATGATATATATATATATATATATATATATATATATATATATATATATATATATATATATATATATATATATATATATATATATATATATATATATATAAAAATAAAATAAATAAAAAAAGAATTTTTATCTGACATTATTTCTTATTACTATAAAAAATATTATTAGTCTCTGTTAGGATTACTATCCCTGCTTTTTTATTTTATTAAACAAACGACCTAGATTGAGAATTTCTGCCTCCAACCGGAATCGAACGTGCATCATTTTTCCATCAGAGAAAAACTCTTTTTGAACCAAAGTTCGACTCTACGGATTTGGTCATGTAGACCAGCTTAACAGAGAAAGTTTTGAATTACATATTTAAGGAAAGCACGTTTCGCTTTGGGAGTTCTACCGAACCATATATGCTGGCTCCAGTATCCGAAACTTAAACAACAGTAATTGTTGAAAGTTTTTTTTCTTTTTTTTTTACCCGACGTTTTTTCTGGTTACTATAAACATTTTTTCTTTTAATATGACTTCTCAATTTAAAGTTATCTGTTTATTTTGTTTAATAATATCTTCTAGAGGTTTGAGTCTTTCCTTTTCATTGGATGCTGTAGAGCAGTTTAGCGTTATCTATTTGTATTTGTCTTATGTTGATAGTTGTGTTATGAATAATCAAGAGTGGTCTCCCCTTTTTTGATACTCTCCTCTTTGAGAGAAATATTTATGTTTACTGGGACTATAAAAGGACACTATACGCGAACCTTGTATTCTCCGTTGAATAAAGTTTTCTTAAAGCCTACACCTGTGTACTTTTGTCATTAAAAGTTGTACTTTGGTGGTTCATGATGTTCTGGTTGATGTGTGCACAAAGTAATTTTCGACAGGTTACAGGTCAATCTGCAAGTGAGTGATGTGGATGTGTCCCCAATGTGAGTATTTAATGTTGTTTTAGATTATTAGTGTTGGAGATGCAATATCCCATGAGAATTTGTACACAGCATTATTTTTACACAGAGGAGATTTCTTATTACTGCGGATGGAAAGGGTACTGCATTTGAGGACATTAATTTCCAATTCAAGGCGACCCAGACCAACAGAAAGGCGCTCGGGCCGCGCTTGCATGTCAGCAGTGGGGCAATTGTTGTTTCACACCTACGTTGGTATCTATTTACGTCTGGTATATACAGGGTATAGATCACTCTTCAAACATAAATATAATAAATTTTACACTTATAATGTGAAAGTTTTGGTGAATAAAAAAAATTACCCATCCCTCTCATATGGTATAAAGTACAGACTCCCGATTGAAAGGCTGTGATCTCTCGAAATGTTCACTCAATGGGCTGAATCTCTGAAAGTTACGAGATAGAATCAGTTGGAGTTGGGTGACGCACTTCTATTAAAGTTAGATTAGATCCAATGGCTGCAGATCATTTTACTTCTCTTTGCGTTCAGCCCTGTGCATCCAAAACAAGAAAAAAGAAATGAGATGTTCACTTCATATTAATTGCTGAATTCGTTTGATTGCCCATTCGTTTTTGCCGCATGATACAAACATATTCACAGACAATCTCTGTCGCACGCATGCCCTTACGCACGATATCACACATTGCGTACTGCACTTGTCAACGCGTGACAGTTTAGCGTGTTTTTGTTTCCTTCTTTCTTCCTTGAATTCCCGACTCTAAATTGGCATCAATTTTGTTAGTCGAATTTTGTGTCTTTTGAGGTAAGGCTCTGTCTGGCTTCATCTGAACCTGTCAGATCGGGGAATTTGACTGGGAAAGATGGCCAATACAAAGCAGGTGTTGATGGCTACTAATTGGGTTCCGATGGGAGTTAATGTAAAGTCACGCGATGACGAGACAGAGGCGGAGAGAGTATAAAGCGTGCATCAAGGGTTGGGGGGGAGGTAGGGTTTTGTGAGGAGTAGAACAAGAAGTGAAAAGGCAAGAAAAAGAAAAAAAAGGTGGTAAGAGAGAGAGAGAGAGAGGGTAAGTAGATGATAAAACTGCGGGTGGAGGATGGGGAGGAATTGGAATGTCTTAGAAATGGGATTCAGAGAGGAAACTCTAGAAAATCGATCGAATGAAAAAGAAAAGAAGAAATCTAAGGGAAATGAAGAGAAAATGAATTGTTTTGAACGGGAGGGCGGGTGGCTATGGGAGAAAAGAAAGAAAGAGAAAGGGAAAATAAAAACAATGACAAACAGACTGAAGTTAATAATGCTTAAAGACAAAAAAGACAGATATGTTATTTATGTAAGAACTACTGTAAAAGAAAGATGAATGCGCATCGCCCCATTTTTTAAGTAGAGAGGGCCTTCTTGCCATATATATATATATATATATATATATATATATATATATATATATATATATATATTATTCGTTAATTTTTTTCAGTAGAGAGGACCGTCTTATATATATATATATATATATATATATATATGAAACAAGAAGGCTGAAAAAAGATATGTATGTGTGTGTGAGAGAGAGAGAGAGAGAGAGAGAGAGAGAGAGAGATAGATAAGACACCAATTTAACGCCTCATGCCATTCAAACTTATGAATGATCTATCTTCAATTCTGAGCAATTTTCCTCAGAATTATATCAAATATACACACACAAACACACAAACACACACATGCACACACACATGCACATACACACACACACCACACACACACGCGCATATATATATATATATATATATATATATATATATATTGAACAATAAAAAAATATTAAAAAATTAAAATCTTCAGACACACTGAGTTGTAGATTAATATTCTTTCGTTTTTTTTATTATTATTTCATTTAGATTCCTCGACTAGTTTCGGCCAAAAAAGGCCATCATCAGGAGAAGAAATATTTCTGCTTGCTGGTAGCAGTAAACTACAGAAATGAATTTCTTCCTGGAAAATGAACTTTCGTCTGTAGTTTTTCATTTTTTTTTTTTTATTTTTTATCTTTTTAACATGAATCTTTTAACATTCCTTGTGTTGGTCAAACAGTCTCTTTTAAGTTGTATATATATATATATATATATATATATATATATATATATATATATGTGTGTGTGTGTATATATATCATAGATATTGCTATACATTGATCCTTTCGATCGGGCCAGGACTCGCACAAAACACACACACACACACACACACAGACACACACACACACACACACACAGTAGACTCCAAAATACCAGAAAAACATTGACAAATATACATACATATATATATATATATATATATATATATATATATATATATATATTTATGTATCGAAAGTTATAGATACATACATAGATAGATAGATAGTTAACTAGAGAGAGAGAGAGAGAAAGAGAGAGAGAGAGAGAACGTAAGGGATATAGACGTAATGAAGTGAAAAAGAAAATTGGATTCCGTTGTAGAGAGAGGATAAAATGTGGAACAGAGAACGAACGTGGCTGTGGCAGAGTGAGAAATGGAGGAACAATAGCCTAATTTTCGATACTAAGAGACTTCGACTCTTGTGAACCACTCTCCTCGTACTTGCAGGCTTGACACTCTACCACCATCATGCCTCATGATTTGCTCAGAGGCTTTCGGGTATTTGGAATCATGCACCTTTGAAATTCTCAGATGTCTATGTTCATATGAAATTGTCTTTTTGATCTGGAATCAGTAAAAAAAAAAGAAAGGCATGAAATAGAAGAGAGAGAAACTTGAAGAGAGAGTGAGAATATGAGTGAGAAGGACTACTCTTATTAGATACGGATATATTGATAATTCTGGATCAATTAATACATGAGTGGATAGACGAGTCAAGAGTCCAGTCCCGGGGTTAGGCACTCCAGAATTAAGAACCAGTTTAGCCAGTGGAATTGGGGATGCGATTAAGTAGAGTCTGTGAATCAAATGAGGGATTTTTGTTTGACGTTCTGGAATATTTAATGAATGGTACAGATATTGAGGTGTAAAATGGCTGAAATTGTCTTAAAGAATCAATGTATAACATGAGATCTTATTCTAAAATTCAGCAACATAACTTCTAAAAAAAATGAAAAAAATTGCCAAATTGAAAAATAGGCATCCGTTTATCCAGAGAGATAAAGGTAGCACCTTGTTTGATCAAAATTCTGTTCTTTGGTGATAAGACTTGCGTGACTTCTCCAGGGTACAGATCTGGGCGATGGTATATGAAGGTAGTGCGCTTCCCAGGCAACGTTCACAACCCCCACCCCCGCCACAACCACCACCCACATCATCTCGGCCGTACCGACATGAGTCAAAGAAAACAGAGCAATACATTTAGGGGTGGCTTGACTGCAGGAGTCGCTGGAAAGTTGTCAGCCAATCGCCTTTGGAACCCCATTCCGGGGTTTCTGTCTGGATTCACTTCCATAGCCTTTTCTGTCTTCGGTTGGTTATAACCCCAAATCAGTGGATATTTGAAATCCTGGATTTTCTACGCGAGTTGTCAAGCGTCATCTATCGGAAGCAGTTGGTAATGTGGCACAGTTATCCGTCTTTACTCTTTCTCCGTCTTGGAGCTGGATTTATTAGGTTGGTGCAAAAATAATGAGGTAATAATGTCGTTTTTTGACGTTAAAAAATACGTCAAAAAACGACATTATTACGTCATTATTTTTGCACCAACCTAATAGTTGTCAGCGGATATTTGAGACTTATGCCACGGAAGCCTTTTATACACAATGGGAGCTTGTCCCCACTATCACCCACGGCTATGACAAATTTTGAAATATATATAATGTATGTATATGAATATTATATGCATTGTGTGTTTTAAAAGCTCCAAAAAAATTAACGATTTTTAAATATATAAAACGTTAGTATAACAAAATACTAGAAAATTTACGAAATAGTTGTACATAAATAAACAGACACAAGACTATAACAAATAAAATTGCTAAATTTTGAAAAAATACGTGATAGAAACAAAATGAAAATATAAATCGGGATTTAAGTCTAGAATACTCGGCGATTATAAAGTCATTATTTGTAACAACATACAATGAATTAGTTTATACTATTTTTTTCGCAGTACAAACACTTAAACTGATAAAAATGTGGGAAAATACAGAAGAGAAACCTTAAGGAAATAAAAGATTATATGAACACAAAAGGGACATTTTTCAAAATAATACGTCAAATTTGTTGGTTGCCAACTATAACGAGACTGACCATAACTTTAACATAAAAAAAATGCTACTCTTATCAAAGGATAAAATAATTAACTACGGCGTAAATGTCAAGAGATTGCCTTAATCGTAAGGTCATCTACAATAAATTTGCGCCCAGCCTCTTACAAAATGTCACCATTCCTAGCAGATCTTCTAATATCATAGTGTGGAATACCTACTTACAAAGTGACAGAAAGAATTCGGCTAGATAAAAAAAAAAACTCCCAGCACCCCTCTGTCGCGCGCATATGTAGTCCTTCCAACATAACAAATTTAGCCTGATGAAGTCCTGAAGGACGAAACGCGTCACAAGTAAATTTTTTCTACTTTGTCATAAACTTTCCCCGATACTGCTCTTGAGATATAAAAATACATATTTTTATCTCATATAACTTAATTAAAAACATAATTAAAAACATAGACACACATACGCATATATATCATACTGTTATCTCTATATATATATATATATATATATATATATATATATATATATATATGTATATATATATGAGAAAAATATAATTTCATGGTATGCTATATTTAGTTAAAGTGTTCGATAACAGGAATAGAGCGTATGTAAATATGAAAGTCGACACTGAGGTAAACACCAAGTCTGTTTCAATCATCAGCACATATACGTTGTGATTTGGCTCGACTATTTATATATGCTGGTAGGTCTATTGTATTATTCTAACGGTTATCAGCTTGGCGGTAAGAGGTTTCAAATCATCCAGGGGGCTATTGAGTGGAATTAAATGTGGATCCGAATGCAGTTTTGTTTGTTAACTATATTATTGATTGCTTTGTTATTTGTTTTGATTATTATTACGTTTACTTGTGTTTATATATATATATATATATATATATATATATATATATATATATATATATATAAACACAAAACGTAATAATAATCAATATAATAATATTAGCGGAACTAATCGAATATATATATATATATATATATATATTCGATTAGTTCTGCTAATGTTCATTGGAAGTTACGCATTAATCGAAAACGCATTAATCGAATATAAACTAAATTAACAAACAAAATAGGTACCCATTTTCCATTTTGAAATTTTAGAAAATTTTTAATCAATCGGTAACTATAAAAAAATAAATTTTCAATTACTATGGTTAAATTGAAGAATGTTTTACCGCACTAATCGAGTATTATGTATGCACTAATCGAATTTTGGCATTTAAAAATTTTAGCGCGTGAATCGAAAACGCATTAATCGAAGGTGAATTAATCGAGGGAAACCTCTCTCTCTCTCTCTCTCTCTGTATATATATATATATATATATATATATATATATATATATATATTCATGAATTATTCACACAAAAACAAATGCAAAGATTAATGATTTAATTGGCGAGAAATCCATCGTCGCAAACAATTCAAATAATATACAAAAACCTCCGAATCCGTTATGAATGAAATGATCCTTGTTTCTATAAATTTCTGCCGTATTAGTTCTTATTTTACTACAAGCTTTCGTCTGTTCCTACAGACATCTTCAGGTATAGAATAGATGTTGTTCTTGTTTTTCTCTTAGTAATAAGAGGACAACGAAAATATATGTATTGTTGTATCCGAAAATGCTATTGAAATGAGTTATTGTTTTTGGAGCGCGCAGTAGCAACACTGAGTTTGATTTTAAATTTTTTAAAATTGTGCGTTCATATACAAATATGGTGATGAACGAATTTTTTACTGATAAATTTTCTGTCAAAGTGGCATGAACTATATTGTTCAATAATTACAGTAATGTCGCACTTATTATCCAAAAGTCGCACTTGGATCAGTTATTTTAATTACGATAAACGTGCAATCAATTTACAAATTCATGAATTATTCACACAAAAACAAATGCAAAGGTTAATGATTTAATTGGCGAGAAATCCATCGTCGCAAACAATTCAAATAATATACAAACACCTCCGAATCCGTTATGAATGAAATGATCCTTGTTTCTATAAATATAGTTCATGCCACTCAGAAACAACTCAGTACCTGAAAAACATGAATCTTTTTTATGATCGAATAAAAGTAAATTATTAAGGATTAAAAGCTTAATCAGAGAATATTTTTCTTCAAATAAGGCATTTGAAAAGGTATTATGTAAAATATGAATCTATTTTTTGTTTTTACTTATTTTTAATAGAGATATCGTAAATTATTAAATTATTTTTTTATAAAAAAATATTTTAGAATGTCGATTTACTTTATTAAAAAGTAAATTACATTATTTACTTTATTAAAAAAATAAATTACATTATTTACTTTATTAAAATAATTAAAAGCTATAAACAGCTTCATTTCCTTTTGAATTTTTCGATTTACTTAATTAAAAACAATTAAAAACAAGTGTCTTTTATTGAATTATTTTTATATGCCAATTTACTTTATTAAAAAATAAATTTCTTTACGATTTACTTTGTTAAAAATAATTAAAAATAAAAAAAAAATGTTCCTATTTTATATAATGCCTTTTCGAATGCACATTTGGAGGATGGCGCGATAGATTTATCAACACTGCAAAAGTGGGCAGATGAATTTAGGATTGGAAAGGAAAATCTTGAAGATAAAACCAAGGTCTGGACGTCCTGCAACTACCCCCACCGAGAAACACATTGATCTTTTTTACCACTTAGTGATGGGTGACAGATGATTAGCGATAAATCAAATAGCCAATGCTATTAGCATATCCCGTAAGAGAGTTGAGAATAATATATTAATTTGGTATGACGAAGGTTTCTGCTCGTTGGGTGCCACGTCTGCTGACACCTGATCTAAAGTGCAACAGGCTGATCACAGCATGACATTTTCTGAATCGGATCTAGCTAGGTGTTTTGAGCTTTTCCTAACCCAGGATCAGTGTTGGGTTCGTCACTTTGAGCTAAACAAAAAGTCAATACATTCAGTAGTAACATCCCTACTCACCTGCTCCAAAGAAAGACAAGGTCGTTTCATTTTCACGGGAACTGAATGACTTCAGTTTTAAGTATGTAAAAAGTATTTCATTTACTGACTATTTTCAAAAGGGCCACACCATCAATGGAGACTACTATGCCAACATTCTGTGGAAGTTAGGAAAGGGTATCAAGACGAAAAACTGACGAAAGGGGACAATGCTCCAGCACACAAACGTTAGTTTCAATGTTTACTCTGCATGACTCTAGCTTTTAACCCTCCGTATTCTCCAGATTTGATTATTTGTTCCCTATTATGTTAAAAAAAAACACTTGGCTGGGGAGCAGTATAGCAGTCATGATGAAGTCATATCTGCTGTTGATAACTTTTTTGAACAATAGGGGGAATATTGTTCTTTGAACGCTAAGATGTCACATACCTGGAAAGAAACAATTCAGTTATTATTAAGAGTTGAAATTAATGCACACAACATTTAACTATGTCCGCCTATGAACTTTTCAAACCAGCGTGGTGTGCTCTAAAACTGACAACTAATTTCAGCAATGCATTACTATTACGCGAATTAACGAAACTATACCTATCTGACAAGGATAGGGGTACCCAATGAGAATCGAAATCCCAAATCCCAAATCCCAATTCTTCAGTCTGGGGCTGGTCTGCTTACCACTGCCACACATCGAGAATCCCCACATGCTTAGCATAATAGAGTAATTGCGAAAAAGTCGGTGCACTGATTTAGGAGCGATACCAGCGTCGTACTGTCAATGGGCATGACGTCACTGGCAATGGACGGCTTTCTGTTATCGGATAAAAGCTTTTCGAATTGTGCTCTTATCAGCCTGCATTGTTGTTAAACTTCCGGCGTATTAGAGGTGGTTTCTGTCGATGATGATGCTTCCGTTGTTGCATAACTATTTCCGTTGTCTGGTTTAAAAATTAATCTGACATTCAACTCGCTTAGCGCGTGTCTATGCAGTTGACGAGATTGGCCCGAACAAGTTATCTATCTGTCTCTCTCTCTCTCTCTCTCTCTATATATATATATATATATATATATATATATATATATATTGTTATTTTGTTATCTATCTGAATGGTTGTTTTTATTATGCTTCACTTTCATTTAGTGCGCCTGGATAAATATATGCTTGTACATATGGATATATGTGCAAACACATAAGCACGCACATAGATACACGTGGAAACACCTATTTGAATCGTTTTATTATGCGCCTGTTTCGTTTAATTTGTGTCTAACTGTATGCATGAATGTATAAGTGTATATAAAGACATACGCATAGACACACATACGCATATCTATCTATCTCTGTGTGTCTGTCTGTGTCT
This sequence comes from Acanthosepion pharaonis, assembly GCA_903632075.3. Lineage (NCBI taxonomy): Eukaryota > Metazoa > Mollusca > Cephalopoda > Sepiida > Sepiidae > Acanthosepion > Acanthosepion pharaonis. Next base: position 543,866 of record CAHIKZ030000693.1, read on the forward strand.
ACCTTTCTTTCTCTATCTATCTATCTATCTATCTATCTATCTATCTATCTATCTATATATTTCTCTCACTCTCTCTCTCTTTCTCTCTCTCTCTCTATATATATATATATATTCATCTCTATCTTTCTATTTATCTGTCTATCTAAATACATATATCTAGAAAGACACATATATCTATGTATCTATCTATATATGTAGATAGATACATAGATATATATTTCTCTCTCTCTCTCTCTTTCTATATATATATATATATATATATATATATATATGTGTGTGTGTGTGTGTGTGTGTGTGTGTTAGTTACTCCAAAATTCGCTTGAAGAAGAAATGGAACTAATGCTTTTAATTTATTTGCAAAAATAAAATTAGGGTTTTAGCTTCTATTTTTTTTGAAACATGGTTGGAACTGTGTGCGAAAATAACCATATTTTAAATCAATTAATTTATAATATTAATGCTCTGTAAATTTACATTGAGCACTATTTTGTAAAAATAAAATATCTATAAGAACACCGGATTTTATATCTTACTGTTCTTTCTTTTTTTTATATTATATATATATATATATATATATATATATATATATATATATATATATATATATATATACAACGTGTGATGGTGCTTCCATGGGTTTAGTACTGTGTCCGACATTTATCAATTTCTACATGTCGAATGTCGAAAATAAGATATTTACAGATTTTAAAAAACCTTCCATCTCTCTAAGATACGTTGATGATATTTTCATGTTAGTTAAAAATACTGGTGAAATACTTCAACTTCAAAAACGTTTCCAAAATAATTCTGTCCATAAATTCACGTATGAACTCAATACTAATAATAAAATTCCCTTCCTTGACATATTGATAAACACACATAATAACAAACTTACTATTTCGCCATCTAAAACACCTACCAGCATAAATTTCATGTACACTTACCTACAAAAGCGAATGTCCATATTACTACAAAATAACAATTGTGAAAAATCTAATATATCGTGCAGAAACTAATTAATCTACAAAACAGATTTTTTACAGTGAACTAAAGAATATAAAACAAACCCTTTTAATAATAGCTTTCCAAAGTATATAGTTGATGAACAAATAAGATGCTTTCTTAGAAGTCTTAATACTAAGCAAATAGAACATAAAACTGCTTCAACTAATCTCAAACATTAATCTCCTATATCGTAGTCAAATGCATGCTAATTATAATCAAGATGAAAATATACTAAAAAAATAGTGAATACTAATATTTCTTCAACGGATCCTAGCAAAAAAAAATTAGGTTAATCATATACTACATTAAATCTAGTATATCCAACTTAATTATTCGCAATGATTCTTCCCTCCTCCTCGTTAGTGATTTGCAAAAAAAACAAACATAGTTTACAAATTCAAGTGCCCTTTGGGAGATTGTATCTCCATTGGATTAAATAATATCTATGTTTTTCACACCGCAAACTCGCTTTTACGACGCTTGACTCTGCATTTTTAGGCACATAAAACAACATGCCTGGCCGCATACACAATTCCGGAAAATCCTCGTTGAAAACACAACTATAATTAAACATGAAAACAATAAACAAAATCTAAAAATTCTTGAAGCTATATATATAAGACAGTTGAAACCTAACCTGAACAAAATAAACTATGAAATCTCCGTAAATATTTTTAAATGCCTATAATTTATAACAGAAGCCATTGGTTTATACCAATGGTTTTGCATACTTAATACTTCTCGTTTTTCCTCGCGCGAAGTCATGTGTGACGTCACGAGCTGCGATACGATTTCGCTTCCGCGTCTCGTATACACGAGTTGGTCGTTGCTTTGAAATTTTTTATGCAACAGAAACAGATTATCATTATTGTTTCGTCCGTGTATTGTCTGAAATATATTGAAATGTAATTGTCATCTTTGATAATGGCTTATATAAGCCGAAAGCTTAGATAGGATTAAAACATGTATCAATATGGTGATTTCCTTTCGTCTTTCAATGATAATTCATTTAAACTTAAAATAAATAGACAAAATTTGTCTATATTATTTAATGAAACATGCATGAATACACACACACACACACACACACACACACACACACACATATATATATATATATATATATATAGATAGATAGATAGATAGATAGAGAGAGAGAGAGAGAGAGAGAGAGAGAGAGAAAAGGTAGGAGAGAGATAGTGAGAACTAGATATTACTTCTTGTCCCAATCATTCTCTCTCACTCTATCTATCTAGAAAATAAATAAAGTAAATAATAAACAAATTAACAAACCATTATGACCAAAATATTAGTTAGACTATAAAAACCAAACCAAAAATCGGACGAAAAACATAGCTATAACTGTTATATAACGATTAAAAAATTACTACGTTACTTAAAAATCGAAAACCGAAAAGAGTAAATAAAAATATACAGTATAATAAACAAATAATAAAAAAAGTAAAATAAATTGTGACGGAAAAAAAATACTGTCAAGACCAATAATGTAAAAATTCCTGTTTCAAATTTTGTCTAGAATCGTGAGATATATAAAGGACGTTTCATTAAGACAGATTATATATAAGGGTGTCTCATTAAGACGGATCAAAGTCAGCAGTAAATAAATCAGTTTTATTGGTGAAAATTTTTTTACTTTTTTTATTGGATCAAGTTATTTAAGTCATGGTAGTTATGTGTGAAAAATAATATCTCCCAAATGTCCGCCAAATCTGAAAGAAAAAGAAACAAATTCATTAGACACTTAAGCTTAATTCACATTTAAAATCGGTCCAAGTTATTGGAACACCCTTTATAACCGGACCACCAAACCAGATATAGCAGTAATATTCAAAGCACAGACGAATGGTAGTATCATAAATATGTAAAATTGATTCGGACGAGAATAAATGTCTAGCATGACACAATGAGCCAATTTTCTTTAAAATAGCCCTAGTAATGGATTCAGTGCAATCACTTCACTTAATGTTCGTGAAAAACTTGAGACCTAGAAGTCACAATAAGTTTCTCATGCTGATGGAAGTTAATTTTTTTTTTTTTTATGGTGATAAAATTGATAGAATTTTCGATTTTCTGGCGTTAAAATTCACAAGCCATTTCTTGCCCCGAGTTAACAACTAATTGGAGATGCTGCACATGAGGATATCATCTTTCCAAACCGATATTACAGAAACATTTTAAATAAATAAATTAAGTCAATGGCGCCTCGCTTTATGAATTGTCCCGGAAGCGAACACAGTTGGTAAATTAAATAAATACTTTATCACAAAAAAGTCCCCAAAACACTGATGTCCGAACAAATAAATAAACATTATATCAGCATGGAAGCAACATAATTATTGGTTAATTGGTTCTCTTGGAGTCGGAAAGGAACTTTTTGCCGTTAAGGAAACACGAAATAGCGAATAACTCTGTTTGGGCTCACTTTAAACCGTTGAAAGTATTTACACTTAGATTACACTGTTGACGAGGTTTATGCTCAGTTTACCTGATTGACAGTATTTATAATCACTTTACACTGGTGACAATGTTTATGTTCTCTTTAAACTACTGACAGAGTTAATGCTCACTGTACATTGGTGACAGTGTTTAAACTAATTTTACACTGTTAACAACTTTACATCGTTGAAACTGTTTATACACCGTTGACAGTTTATGCTCATTTTGCAATATAGACAGTTCTCTATATGCACTAAAATCGTCAGGTATCTTGCAAGAATTTTGCAATACACTGCTGACAGAGTTTATGCTTACTTTACACTGCTGACAGTGTTTATGCCCAATGTTCCCCTTTGACAATGTTAATTTCACTTTACACTGTTGATAGTGTTTATATTCATTGTACATTGTTGTCAGTCTTTTTACTTACTTTACACTGTTGTCAGTGTTTAGACTCTCTGTGAACTGTTTTCAGTGTTTATACTCACTTTACACTGTTGTTAGTGTTTATATTCACTTTACACTGCTGTCAGTGTTTATACTCACTTTACACTGTTGTCAGTGTTTATACTCACTTTACACTGTTGTAGGTGTTTATACTCACTTTACACTGTTGTCAGTGTTTATAATCACTGTGTTCTATTGTCAGGGTTTATATTCACTGTACACTGTTGAATGTTCTCTTCTATGAAATCACCAAATATCTTGTCAGAATTTCATGTCAAAGCATTACAACACTGGCTGTTTGGAGCAGAGAGCTGTAAGTGGAGACTGGTATGGAATACTCTAAATATTACATTGAAAGCAATGCGGTAGCTGTCCACTAACTGGGGCCGAGAATACGTCGACTGCAACCCTTACAGGTGGGTAAGATCCCTAACAGAGCCACCTGCTTGCAGACTCAAGCAAAAACTCTACCAAAGATTACTTTGATTCCTAGACACATGTATAAATGTGACTAATATTTACCTATAGACTCAAAGATAAACCTAATTTTTACCTCCAGCCTTAGTTACCAACCCGATCAATAATCACCTATCTATATTTTCCTATAACCTGAAGTATACTTTTGACCAATGCCTGCTTAAATTCTCAATCTTAACCCACCTAATATTTATTATAGACTCAAATATACACCCGATTAATTTTTATCTGAAAATGTTTTCCTATAGCCTGAAGTATACATTTGACCAATGTTTGCCTAAAGGCTCAAGTATAACCCTAGCTACTAGCAACTAATAAAAAAATCAGCCAATATTTGTTTTATTTCTAATATTGAAAAACTATTTGATCGTTAATGACCCGTAAGAAAAGTAGAACATGTCAAAATATTCCGGGTTTGCGGGGATTATTTATATCTTATCATTGAATGTGACACAGTTATTCCCATTTAACCTCCTGCTTGTATGGATTCGTTCATAGGGCTTCTTTTCATATCTCCTTTAAATATCTTATTCGAGTAGCATATGTTGAAATACGTTATTAATACTCAAAACTCTATATCGCCCACTAAAATTTCCAATTACCTAGCATATTCTGTTCAGTTGCTCACCGCCCACCCAACTGTTTAAATCGCCCACCGGTAGGCGATATCACCCACTTTGGGAAACTCTGGTCTAGTGTAAGGCCGATTTTTTTTCTAGACAGGTTGGAACGTACTATTGATCTTGAGGGCCAGCATACTTATTATCTCTAAGTGGAACCCGTTTAATTTATTTCAGATACAAAGTAGCAATAAAAGATATCCGTACAATTTTACAAGCACGTATTCAGAAGCATATAATCACTGTTGTACCGGGACTCCCTTTCAGCTATCTGGATCAGATTCGGTTTGGTTTACGGGATATCAAACGTTTCCAATTTATGTCATGCCAAATTCTGTCATTTATTGATAAATAATAAACACGTTCGGTTTGAACAAGATTAAAAAAACATACTAGACATCGGTTTTGCATGAGAGTTAATATATAGACATTGGTTGTTTTGTATGAGAAAAGGACGAAAAAACGTGGCGTGCACAAGAATCAAATGGGCGATAAAAGCGAGGTGTGCACGGGAATCAAAATGATCGCAAAAGGTTTAGTGTGCACGAGAGTCAAATAGGCGAAAAAGGCGTTGTGTACACGAGAGTCAAATGGGCGACAAAGTCGTGGTGTGAATGAGAGTGTAATGGGCGACAAAGACGTGGTGTGCACGAGAGTGAAACGGGCGACAAAGGCGTAGTGTTCACGAAAGTCAAATGGGCGACAAAGGCGTGGTGTGCACGAAAGTAAGTGGGCGACAAAGGCGTGGTGAGCACGAGAGGGAAATGGGCGACAGAGGCGTGGTGTGCACGAGAGTGAAATGGGCGACAGAGGCGTGGTGTGCACGAGAGTGAAATGGGCGACAAAGTCGTGGTGTGAATGAGAGTGAAATGGGTGACAAAGGCGTAGTGTGCACAAAAGTCGAATGGGCGACAAAGGCGAGGTGAGTACGAGAGTGAAATGGGCGAAAAAGACGTTGTATTCAAGATAGTCAAAAAGGCCGACAACGGCGTTGTGTGTTCAAGAATCAAAATGGTCGACATAGTCTTGGTTTGCACAAGATTCAAAAAGTTAGGCAGGCATGGCGTGGACGAAAGTCAAAAAAGTTGACACTGGCAAAATGATAGACATCGGTTGTTTTGCACCAGAATCAAACAGGAGAATTATACACGAGGATCATAAAGATAGAAGTTTGTTTTACACGAGAACCATAAGGCCAGTCAGGTTTGAGTCTAAAGTTTAGGCAGCTAATGTAAACAAATGAACCATTTTTGTGGGGTTTTAGCCCTCTGCATTGGGATGCAGCCGGTGTGTACTTGGTCCCAAACGACGGAATAAATGCATTGCTTTATGCGTCGTGTCTCTTGATCGATCATGGCTCCCCACAACTTCCTGCTCTTTGTAAACCTAAGTTTTGTGTTTTTGCTATCTCTCCTAATATCTGTTCGGCCAACCATTTACACAAGCTCCTCAGTTAGGTTATTCGCTGCTTTCCTCAATAACTCTTGTCTTAAATATGTCCTATGAGTATCAAATTCTCAAAACCTTCTTTCCTCATGATTCCTAGGAATTTCAGCTGTCTCTTTCTGATTTTGAGTATAAGTGTCGTTTTTGTTCCCATTTTCTCTTAGATTTATTTAGGATTTCTCTAAGATGTTAAGTATATGGTATTCACAGAATATTTCTGTAGAAGTATATTTCTTTTGCTTCAAGTCTCTTCTCCGTCCATGAAGAGATTTTCCAGCGTTCTCTGCGTTCAATAGGGACCAAGTTTAACAAAACATAAAGTAGTTTTTTTTTTACGAGACAAGTAGGAAAATGTGAACCTTGTTCGGAAATAATTATTTGAAAATAATTATTCGAAAAACATTTATTCGAATTGTAATCGAAATAACGATTAATTCTTGTTCATATGTCTTTCTCTTTCTCATATTCAGTAGCACTCAGTAACCCCTCGTGTCTTAGCTGCTTTATTCCCTTGCTCGAGTGAAATGATTAACAAAAAAACAAAAAAAAAAAAAACAATGAAAGTCAACATTATACATCATATCATTTGTCGCGTTGGTTTAGCTAGAGAGGAATCGCTAAAATGGTTAATATTCTTCACTCTGTGTTGAGTCTCAGGCCCTCTGGGAAGATGAATGGTGTCATAACATGGCCCTCCCTAGTGATCACCATGATGCTGATTGGATATATCATCCAACTCATTCCGAACCCTCTGCACTGTCCTCAGATTGACACCCAAACATTCAGAAATGGTCGTATGGAAGCTTCGGGTGCGAATTCCAAGCAGTATAGCATGCCGTTTCCAAAATTCTGCCGGAGTGAATCGCGTCATGTTGCTCTTTTTCTCACAGACAGTGGCCAACTGGCCCTACTATAGTCCGCAGTCGACGAAATCAAAAACAAGCAACATGCATGCGTGAAATTAAAAAAAAAAATAAAATGGCGACAATTTACCCATCGCAATCTGTAGACTTTGCCGTTTTACGCTACTAGAAACAAAAGGTTAGAAAGGAAACGATCCTGAACAGAAAAAGAGCGATAACATAGTGGTCTTGGTCTGTTTTTTTGTTTGTTTTTTTTTCTCTGAAAATCAATGTTTCAAGCGTCAAATGGCCGTTCAAATAATGAATGCCGAATATTTCCTTATAAGGAAACCATCATACCATGAGTTTAAATATGTAAATATGTTCAGCATATGTGATTGATTTTGATTGATTCGCTTTTTAAGGCTTATCAACCTTTTGAAGCTTATTTAAAGTCAGAAAATATTTTTACATTAAAACAATTTTTTGAGATAATAATTATTTACTGATACTATTGTGGCCTGTTTAGGGGCCAGAAAGAAAGACATGGAAGAAGAAGGTAGGTTGAAAAAGTATATTGAAGATATATACAAAACGATAGTGGTAGTAGAGATTTTTCAAGCGTAGCTTATATGTGGCACAAGGCCGAAAGTATGGGGCATCCAGTGAGGATCGAACTCACTTTTCAGTAGTAACTGATCTGCGCTCGGTATCCGACTCTCACAGTTTGTATTTATGAGAGAAGGAAGAGTTCATTATACTGTAAGAGGTTTTACCCCAACAGATACAAGTTTTACTAATTAACCCATAGCTGAGGGTGAAGAGGTGGATTCACACATTCCAAATGGTATTTGCACGTAAGTCAATATAACGAACCAACTGGAATTGGAACTCGGCTCTCCGACTGACAATTGCGAGCCACTGTCCATTACATTACACGCATATCAAAGCTTACAGCAGCTGGAATTCCAAAACGGTAGCACAAGCTGAAGGTTACTTAACTTTGTTGATCGTACGGAAACCGGTGTTTGAACGATGTGTGGGCATAAAGTTTCGCATAATCCAGAACTTTTTACTAGGAGCGAGCAACCTGCATTTCGGATACAAAAGTAAATACGCAAAGATAGAAATGGATGTAAGAAAAGGCGTAGACACTGCCAGCATTTGAAACAGTCTTGAGAGAATTAGAAGTCCTACCAGGATTTATTATTGATGGTCATAATCTTAACAACATATGCTGAGGATACAGTATTGGTAACAAACACAGAAAAGAAAATAACAGGAGCTCCTACAAAAAGTAATAAAGGAAAGTGATAAGAAAGGATTAAACATCAAATTATAAGAAGACCGAATATATGGTTGTTAGCAAAAGGGACAACCCAAGATGTGAACTACATATTTGGAGACACCAAAATCAAGCATTTTCAAAAATTTAAATATCTAGAAAATGATTTTTACAAATGATGGAAAATGTGATACCAAAATTTGAACGCACATTGGAATAGCAAAAGATGCCTTCCAGAAGATAAGCAAAGTATTAAGAAAGAGGAAAATTTTGTTAGAAAAAATGAAAAGAGTACTGAACTGTTATGTAATATTGGCCATCCTATATATGCCAGTGAATGCTGGATAATTTCCTCACAAATGAAAAAAAGAATTGAAGCAACAGAAATGTGGATTTATTGCTGAGAATATGGACTGAAAATGCAAGCTATAACAAAGTTTTAGAGAACATGAAAACAAAAGAGGACACTTATACCTAACATCAGAAATAGAGTCGAAATTTATAGAGTATGAATTCTGCAGATATAGAAAATTAGAAAGGGGTGTTTTCATGCCAGATTTATTCAAACTTCAGAATAAGGTGATTCTAAAAGAATTAGACGTTCTACCAGGATTTATTATTGGTGGTCATAATCTTAACAGCATTAGATATACAGAGGATACAGTATTGACAGCAGACACAGGAGGAAAACTACAAAAAAATTCCTACAGAAGGTAGTAAAAAAAAAAGAGAGAAGAAAGGACTAAACATTAATTGTAAGAAGACATAATGTATGGTTTTCAACCAAAGGCAGAGTCCAACATACAAATTATAATTTGGAGGCATCAAAATCAAGTTAGTGCAAAAGAATCGATATCTAAAAAGTGCTTTAACTGAGAACGGAAACTCCGACATCGAAATAAGAAGATGCATTGGAACAGCAAAATATGCCTTTCAAAAGCTAAGCAAGATATTAAGAAACAGCAATATTTCGTTAAAAAGAAAGCAAAAAGGAGTGCTGAACCATTATGTAACATCGGCCCTCCTATACAGCAGCGAATGCGGAACAATCTCCTCACAGATAAAAAAAAAGAACCTTGAGGCAACAGAAATATGGCTCTAGAGAGGGATACTGAGAATCGCATTGGCCGAACTCGTGAGCAGAGACGAATTTCTGGAGACAATAGAAACAAAAAAAGACAGTTAACATCGAGAGAGAGAGAGAGTTTAAATTTACAATGAGAAAAGAGGGCTTAGAAAATGTAACACTCACAGGATCTACTGAAAGCCAGAAGAGCGGGGGAAAGCAGCATATAACCGGCCTAACTAGCTTGTGTAAATGGTTGACAGAACAAGGATTAGGAAAGATAGCAAAAAGTCAGACGTTACTAAGAGCTACAAAGGATAAGAAATTGTGGTAAGACATGATTGTCCACGTTTTAAGTGACCTTAAGAAGAAGGGGAAGAAGAAGAAGAAAAGGAGCGAGCTTAGCTCTAACTAAGTATAAAACTGTGTTTTTACCTTTAAAGCATAAGATAGAAATGATGTATATTGTTAGGATATTATTTTTTCTGCTTTTCGATCTACCAAGTTTTCTGTGTTTGTGTCATAATATTTCCGTTTTAAGGACAGGGGCGTGGTCGATTGGCCTTGAAAAAGAGAAAACTGAAAGGTCAAATTTTAATGAGTTTATTTTTTAAAAAAAAGAAATAACTTTTCTTCATTTTATTCTAAGAACACATCTTTACAGAACCATTTTTTAATATTTATCCTGTGTGATATTGAAAACTGAAAATTATTGAAAATTCGAAAAAAAATAGGAAATACGCCCGATTAAAGAGAAAAAAAAAAAAACAAAACAAAACAAACAAAAAAAAAAACAAGCGGATTAATGATGACAAAAACTGAAGTTACTAAAACTATTTAAAAAAACAACAATGAAATACAGAGATATATATTTTAAAATATATACGCGCTAAAAGGGAATAATCTATATATAACATATCATGGCAAGTGTAACGTGTTAATTAAAAATGAAAATTTATGCATTTGAATTGCAACTAGAAGAGGACTTACAGCCACATCACGTTGATAGATCGGTTCACATACGACCATTGGACTTAAGCAAAGTCAAGCCTGGTCAGTAACTAGATGAGTGACCGCATGGGAATATCGGTCGTTGTAAATTTAGACATGAGGTTGGTATAATCAATAATGGCATGGAATTGTCAATCGGAGAGCCGACTTCGAATTCTAGACGTGTTCGTTTTATTCGCTTAAGAGCAAATACCGCCGAGAAAGTTATGAATTCAACTCTTCTCCTCTCTAGCTCTCGATTGATGAGTAAGATTTGTATCATTAAATTGTTATTATCTCCCCACGAAAGAATTCTCACAATATAAAAAAATGTGTTCTGGTTTTAAAATGACCTGCAAAAGGATGAATAGCCGTAGGAAACAAACCCATAAATCAATGTAACAAGAAGAGAATAGACGGTCTTTTTTAATAACTCCATAACATTAGATAATTTCATAAAATAGCTGAGTGAAAAGAAAAAAAATGATCTTGTTAAGCGGAAATCAGTAACCAGAGGAGTATTAGATTGTACTGTAAATAATGTCTAATTTAAGAATAACCTTTTTAATTGTTATCTAATATAGTATTATAATAGTTGTTAAAAATGCATTATTTTAATGATTAAAATATTCCCTTTGTTTATTTTACATTGTTATCTTTCAGAGGTCACCGTAAAACTTTACATAACTTTCTTCTTGAACATGAAAAAAAAAGGAGAGATGCATTTATATTTTCTGCAAGTGTTCAAGGTTAGTCATAACGCTTCTCAAATTGCTGCCACCTTTAAGCAATCATAGGGTGAATGATCCACTTGTGATTGGACAAGTTTCTGAATTTCGATAGTGGGGATACAAGTCTTGAACTTTAAGATGGTAGATAAATTATATCGGAAAACACTAGTGGAAAAAACACACGTCAATATGTCAGAAAAAAATGTTTCAAACTATGTCCCCATTCCAACAATATCTGACCATCTCAAGAAAATTGGCAACGTGAAGAAAAACGATAAATGGGTTCTACATGAAATCAGTGATCGTCAAAGACTTCGACGTTTAGTTGTGTGTCCGATGCTCCATCTGCGAAATTTGTATGATCCATTTATTGATCGAATATTGATGAGAAATGGATCCTTTATGTCAATCGTAGACGATCGGCTCAATGGCTTCATCCCGGCGAAGGAGGCAAAAATTTTGAAAATCGATATTGTACCAATAGATTATTTTTACATTCTGATGATCCGGCAATGGCGTTTATTCATTGCAACTTCTTGGTATCGAACCAGTGCATCACTGCTGAAATTAACCGTCAGCAAACTGCCAGAAAGGAAAATCCGACCGGCAGTGATTACAAGAAGAGGTCCAATACGTGACAATATTCGGCTACATGTTTCCAGGAAGCTCACCAATTTTATATACGAGACTTTGTCCCATTCGCCATACACAGCTGTTCCCTTGCCCACTGACTACCACTTTTTCAAGCATCTTGACAATTTTTTAAAATAAAATTTATTCCGTTGCAAAGAAGATGCAGAAACTGCATATAAAGATCCCTTAGTGTTCATACATTTCGGATTTTATCGTAAACCTTGTAACACGATGTCAGAAATGTATAGATGTTCAAGATTCCTATTTTGATTGATTTAAACACTGTTTACATACATTAATTCAAGAACAGAATTTGATTAAAAAATCGGACATTGTTTTCCGAACAGCCTACTAAGTAAATTCATGGATGCTGCCAAAACTCAGTTGATAATATCAAGGAAAATAAATCCAAGATTGTCTTAGTAAACAATTCGATCTCTAGAAAAAATATACAGGGAAAGACAATGATATCAACAGAAAGTGAGATACTGATCCATTATTAACAGACTGAAATCGATCAAATAAAAAAGCTCCACAGTGAAACGTACATTCAGAGATATATAAAAATATAACAAATCCAATATACGTATGTCTTATTGTTGGGTTGGTGCATAATTATCAGGCGTTTTTAAACAATATTTATTATACAAAACGAAACATAACAATTCAACTATCATTTTTAAATGATTATTCCGGTACGTATGATTATCGATATGCATTTTATAACTTGAATATATAATAATAGTTTTAGTATAAAAAGTAAACAAAACAGCAATTTCTATTGACAAATAACTCGCTAAAAACGCCTGATAATTATGCACCAATTTAACGATCAGTTGTAACAAATTTAATATAGGAAATAATGGAATTGAACATAGCTATGCATAGTTTCGGACAACACCACAGGTTGTCACAAAACCAAAATATTAATCTAAAATCTTGAGTTATGTAAATAAATAACCTCGTCAGGTTGGAAATTTCATGTACAGGTCATTCTTGGCGCCAAAGTTATTCAAAAATGTCTAAACTGTTAGCTGCTTTCAAAAACTCAAATTAATGGTAAAAAGTTGCTTCTTGTGAAGGAAACCTGCGGGTCTTTATCAAGGACTATACTTCTTCGAAGCTCGTTGACTGGCTGTACCAGATAACAGAAACTGCATTACCTGAGGACATTGAGCAGTGGAAGCAACTATAATGCATTGTGCATATCACTTGAGGAATAGATAATAGCATAACTCCGGCGTTGACGCTCCCCACTACACAAAATGTTAGGAAGGAAACCTCCATCAATGCTGGAAACAGCAATAACAGTTAATGGACTTGGGTTACATATTTTCATGGAATATTGTTTTGCTAAAATGTAGTTGTTTTTTTTTATTTACACTGTATATATTTCAACTATTGTTCTAATCTTTTTTGTTATTATTACAACATTTCGGTTGATGTGCTCACCGGCCTTCCTCGGGTGTGTATTTCATCTGGGTAACCTACAGGAAATTCTAAAGTAAACTTTTATTTAGTCTACAGGGTAGACCGTTCTTGTTCTTATTGTTACAACTACTCAGCAGTACTACAAATAATAACTAGAAATTTTTTGTATACAGCTAAGAGTCTAGATATTTCTGAATGAGTTTTGGGCATGCATGATCTCTATATTAAATTTCCGATCTTGTGAAACTATTTAAGTACATGACTCGAGAATAAAGATTAATGTTCTGGTTTTGTAGCAAATTGCGATGTTAGAAACTACACCTAGACAAGAACGAGAGACAATCACTTTGATAGTAGACATCCACTATATAAAATTTTCAATAGGAAGACACTAAAAATTAGTTATTCATGTGTAAGTAATATAGAGAAAAATATATCTTCCCACAATTGTAAACGAATTAGAAACTTTTATAATAGTGACGCTCTATCCAATAATCCCACCTGCAATTGTCGGAGTAGAGCTGAATGTCCAATCAGGGGAAAATGTATGCATGAGAATGTAATATATGAAGCTACAATCCTTCCCAAAGAAAAAAAGATGCATTGGTGTATCCGATGGTAATTGGAAGCAGCGTCTGTACAACCGCAGACACTCTTTCAAATATCGATCCCTAAAAAGTCAAACTGCATTATCCAAACACTATTGGGAACTGGTGGACAATGGGCTAACCCCGTATTTGGAATGGAGATTCATATCAAGAGCTAGAAATCCTAGGAAATTCCATGATCTATGTGATCTATGCATTTCGGTAAACAATTTTATAATTAAAGACAAAAATCCAGAAGAGATGCTGAATCTTCGAAGTGAGATTATATCCAAATGTAGACATAAACAACGATTTAAAACATAAATACGGTTTTATAATATATTCTTCCGCATAAAAGTTCGGACTTGGATTTCTAACATTGGATATAACATTTAAATAGATTGACACTTGCTATTATCTTTATATCCCTTTCTCTGTTGATGTGTTTTAATGTGTTGGTATATGTTTATGGACAAAAAAGTACTCACAACAAGGATGTATTTTTGTTTCGATGCGAATGCATCTCGACAGGTGAGGAACAAAGATGGTTATAAACGATTCTATTTAAAATACTATTTGTGATACATCACTTTCTTTTTTCATTATTCAATTTTTTTAAAGACATAAGGAGAAAAAACATAAAAGGAAAAGAAATATATAACGAGTTTCCTTAAAAGTATAATAATAATAATAATAAGAATAAGAAGAAGAAGAAGAAGAAGACGAAAAAGAAGAATAACTCAATACAAAAGGAATTATAAATAACAGAATTAATAAAATAAACCTAAAAAATAATTTAGTGAATTGTTTTTTATGATTTAAAAAAATATTTTCATTGAACTGAAAATGCAAGATATTTTTAATAGCTGGATGTGAGAAATGGATGTAAGATTTCAGAAAGGAAATCAGAAGAGAAAAAGTGAAAAGGTGGTGAGAAGGTATGTAATATCAAAATAAGAATTTTCTAGGTACACATACACTAACAATCATGGCGTATTACAATCTGCTTACGATATTCTTTGTCATGCGCATCTGTATAATAAATTTAATAAGTATGCATGAAACTACAAATTAAGTAGTATATATATATATATATGGAGAGATATATAGATAGATAGATGGATGTATATTGCATATATAATAAAGTAATATATATATTAGTAATAATCAAAAAATCTAGCTCATATGGAGAATAGACTACTTTGGCAGACACCTAAAGTAGTCGTCTGTCTTCTCAACACTAGTGTTGAATTCCACGCAGGGGTTGAAATGAGAGACGAGCACTTTCGTCGTCTGCCGAAATATCCTATTCCCCATATGAGGTAAAAGGATTTCTTTGATTATTGATTATATTGCTCTGTATGAATAAAATACATCGAGCTCTTTTTGTGCATCAGTTCTAATATTTTTATATTACTAGCACCAACTTGGATTATATAAGCACGGATTTTTTACCTTATATATATATATATATATATATATATATATATATATATATATATATATATATAAGGGTTTGTCTGATGATCGAAAAAGCATGATATGCAAGGTTACAAACTCATTTTCAATCTAATGACCATGTTAACCGTATCACAGGTATTGAGCCCTTTCTAAAAAGTACTGCACATATGATATATATCAAGTTATATATATATATATATATATATATATATATATATATATTTGTGTGTGTGTGTGTGTGTGTGTGTGTGTGTGTAGAGATAGATAGATAGATAGATAGATAGGCAGAGAAACAATGCGGATGAAAAACCCTTTTCCTGCTTTAGTTTTCCACGTATCCAACATTGGTGCTTCACAGTCTTTATCTCTACTTTTAAAGTATGCGCCATAAACTCAAGAAACTCACACAGCTAGAAGGGATCTGAGAACAGATTCCTTATGGCCTTGTATCATACTAAGTTAAATTAAATAAACATAGAAAAAAGAGAATTGTAGCAAGGGAAAAAACAATATAAAAAAATCTAGTGAAGAGATAAATAATAAACTTATGATAAACTCGATCTAAAAGCAGAAAGATATTCCGAGACAGACAGACGGGGGTTTCGAACAAAAGATATAGCAAAGCTTGTTCGTGTGTTGTAGACGGTTGCGTTTTTTTTTTTTTTTACTGTAATAGCGCAAGGACAAGACTGAGGGGTGGAGAATGGAGTTTGCATCATACGATAACGCAGGAGATAATTATTTGAGCTCCTATATAATAAAAGTAAGAAGACAAAAGCTCCCTACCCGCCACCAAAAAAAAAAAAATAATAATGAAGGTGTATAAATATAAAATTATAAATAAAGCATAAGAGGGGAGATTAAGACCACGCACCTTCAATTCTTGTACGTGAGACGCCACCCTAAATAACCCTTACCCGTCATACGCAAGCCCTAAAAAATATCGTTAAACTCTGTCCGCTGCCTCTTCCCACGTTTTTTTTATTTTGTTGTTCTTAATTTCACTTTCACTTTCACTTTCAGTGATATTTTGTTTTATTTTTTATATTCTTATTATTTATTCATTACTACATTTTACTCAATATATATATATATATATATATATATATATATATATATATATATATATATATATATATATATATATATGTGGGGATAGGGATATACATAAATTCATATTTGTGAAGATACATGCAAAGATACGTACTTCTTTTTCTCTATTCAGTCGTTCATTCTTCCATCTCACGCAATGCAATACTTGTGTAAATTTTCTTTTCTGAGGTAAACTGTTTTTCTTTAGCATTTTCCCTAGCTGCCAATTTTGACCCCCTCCCTTTATCATCAGTGTCGTTGTTGTTGCATTGCTCATCAATTTTCATTCCAGAATTCTTCTTAAACGACAAAAAAAGTATCAGGTTTTTTTTTTCTATCTTTTCTTCGGTTAAGTTTTCTTTTTTGCATTGTATAACAGTTAGAAGACTCTCTTGGCTTTTCTTAATCTTCTTCCGTCGCCCCAAATAAAGTTCCTCACTATTTTTGTACTTGTTTCTATTATTATTTTCCCTTTCGAAAAATCTTCATTGCCCATCTTTTTTTCCTTTTTTTTTTTATCCTGAGAGTCTTCATGGTCACTTCTGTCTTTTCTCTATCACTTTTTTTTTTATTTCTTCTTTCATCTATGTCCTTGTTCTTTTCCCCTCCTAAATAACTTCAACCTCCTCGGTCTTTTCTTTCTTCTCTTTCTTCTTCATCATATTTTTTTCTCCATCTTCTTCCGCTCTCCTTCTCGTACTTCTTTTTCATCTTCTTTACCTGCTCGTCGACGTCATTCTTTTTTTTTTCTCCCACTCCTCTCTCATTTCCTCCTTCTATTTCTCCTTCTCAGATTTCGTTTTTACAAACTTCTTCTGTCCCTCTATATCCCCCTTCTTTCTTTTTATTTTGCTATCGTTAGCATTTTAAATTCCTATCTTTTCTATCTCTTGACGGTTTCATTTCATTTTACGGAGTTTATATATTCTTTTTCCTTTTCTCGTCTTTGCACCTTCCTTCATAATATCCTCTCACTTTTGATAATTTATCTTCTAACTCTTTTTCCCCTCCTTTCTCAATTCTTTTTCTTTTTCTTCTTCGCTCTTCTCTGTTAGTCTTTTCCTCTTTCCTTTACATTCTCTTCATTTTCCTTCCTATACTGTTGCTTCCCCTCTTTTCTTACTCTTTCTTTCTTTTTTTCTTCTTTGCTCTTCTCTGTTAGTCTTTTCCTCTTTCCTTTACGTTCTCTTCATTTTCCTTCCTATACTGTTGCTTCCCCTCTTTTCTTACTCTTTCTTTCTTTTTTCTTCTTTGCTCTTCTCTATTAGTCTTTTCCTCTTTCCTTTACATTCTCTTCATTTTCCTTCCTATACTGTTGCTTCCCCTCTTTTCTTACTCTTTCTTTCTGTTTTTCTTCTTTGCTCTTCTCTGTTAGTCTTTTCCTCTTTCCTTTACGTTCTCTTTATTTTCCTTCCTATACTGTTGCTTCCCCTCTTTTCTTACTGTTTCTTTCTTTTTTTTTCTTCTTTTGCTCTTCTCTATTAGTCATTTCCTCTTACCTTTACATTCTCTTCATTTTTTCCTTCCTATACTGTTACATCCCCTCTTTTCTTCTTTCTTTCTTTCTTTTTTTTTTTTCTTCTTTGCTCTTCTCTATAAGTCTTTTCCTCTTTCCTTTACGTTCTCTTCATTTTCCTTTCTATACTGTTGCTTCCCTCTTTTCTTACCCATTTCTTTCTTTTCTTTTTTTTTCTTCTTTTCTTCTCTTTAGTCTTTTTCCTCTTTCCTTTACATTCTCTTCATTTTTCCTTCCTATACTGTTGATTTCCCCTCTTTTTTCTTACTCTTTCTTTTCTTTTTTTTTCTTCTTTGCTCTTCTCTGTTAGTCTTTTTTCCTCTTTCCTTTAAATTCTCTTCATTTTCCTTCCTATACTGTTGCTTCCCCTCTTTTCTTACTCTTTTCTTTTCTTTTTTTTCTTCTTTGCTCTTCTCTATTAGTCTTTTCCTCTTTCCTTTACGTTCTCTTGATTTTCCTTCCTATACTGTTGCTTCCCCTCTTTTCTTACTCTTTCTTTCTTTTTTTTTTCTTCTTTGCTCTTCTCTATTAGTCTTTTCCTCTTTCCTTTACGTTCTCTTCATTTTTCCTTCCTATACTATTTGCTTCCCTCTTTTCTTACTCTTTCTTTCTTTTTTTTCTTCTTTGCTCTTTCTCTATTAGTCTTTTCCTCTTTCCTTTACGTTCTCTTCATTTTTCCTTCCCTATACTGTTGCTTCCCCTCTTTTCTTACCCTTTCTTTCTTTTTTTTCTTCTTCTTTGCTCTTCTCTATTAGTCTTTCCTCTTTCCTTTACGTTCTCTTCATTTCCTTCCCTATACTGTTGCTTCCCTCTTTTCTTACCCTTTTCTTTCTTTTTTTTTCTTCTTTGCTCTTCTCTATTAGTCTTTTCCTCTTTCCTTTACGTTCTCTTCATTTTCCTTCCTATTCTCTGTTGCTTCCCCTCTTTTCTGTTTCTTTCTTTTTTTTTTCTTCTTTGCTCTTCTCTAGTCTTTTCCTCTTTCCTTTCGTTCTCTTCATTTTCCTTCCTATTTTCTTCCCTCTTTTCTTACTGTTTCTTTCTTTTTTTTTCTTCTTTGCTCTTCTCTATTAGTCTTTTCCTTTTTCCTTTACGTTCTCTTCATTTTCCTTCCTATACTGTTGCTTCCCTCTTTTCTTACCCTTTTTTTTTTTTTCTTCTTCTTTGGTCTTCTCTATTAGTCTTTTCCTCTTTCCTTTACGTTCTCTTCATTTTCCTTCCTATACATTTGCTTCCCTCTTTTCTTACCTTTTCTTTCTTTTTTTCTTCTTTGCTCTTCTCTGTTAGTCTCTTTTTTTTTTTCCTTTACATTCTCTTCTTTTTTCCTTCCTATACTGTTGCTTCCCTCTTTTTCTTTCTGTTTCTTTTTTTTTTTTTTTTCTTCTTTGCTCTTCTCTATTAGTCTTTTCCTCTTTCCTTTACGTTCTCTTCACGTTTTTCCTTCCCTATACTGTTGCTTCCCTCTTTTCTTACTCTTTCTTTCTTTTTTTTCTTCTTTGCTCTTCTCTATTAATCTTTTCCTCTTTCCTTTACATTCTCTTCATTTTCCTTCCTATACTGTTGCTTCCCCTCTTTTCTTACTCTTTCTTTTTTTTTTTCTTTTTGCTCTTCTCTATTAGTCTTTTCCTCTTTCCTTTACGTTTTCTTCATTTTTTTCCTTCCTTCCCCTCTTTTCTTCTCTTTCTTTCTTTTTTTTTCTTCTTCTTTGCTCTTTCTATTAGTCTTTTTCTTTTCCTTTACGTTCTCTTTTTTCCTTCCTATACTGTTGCTTCCCCTCTTTTCTTTTCTTTCTTTTTTTTTTTTCTTCTCTTCTCTATTAGTCTTTTCCCTTTCCTTTACGTTCTCTTCATTTTCCTTCCTATACTGTTTGCTTCCCTCTTTTCTTACTGTTTCTTTCTTTTTTTTTCTTCTTTTTTCTCTTCTTATAAGTCTTTTCCTCTTTCCTTTAAATTCTCTTCATTTTTCCTTCCTATACTGTTACTTCCCCCTCTTTTCTTACTGTTTCTTTCTTTTTTTTCTTCTTTGCTCTTCTCTATTAGTCTTTTCCTCTTTCCTTTACGTTCTCTTCATTTTCCTTCCTATACTGTTGCTTCCCCTCTTTTCTTACCCTTTCTTTTTTTTTCTTCTTCTTTGGTCTTCTCTATTAGTCTTTTCCTCTTTCCTTTACGTTCTCTTCATTTTCCTTCCTATACTGTTGCTTCCCCTCTTTTCTTACCCTTTCTTTCTTTTTTTTCTTCTTCTTTGCTCTTCTCTATTAGTCTTTTTCCTCTTTTCCTTTACGTTCTCTTCATTTTTTCCTTCCTATACTGTTGCTTCCCTCTTTTCTTACCCTTTAGTCTTTTTCTTTTTCTTCTTCTTTGCTCTTCTCTCTATTAGTCTTTTCCTTTTTCCTTTACGTTCTCTTCATTTTCCTTCCTATACTGTTGCTTCCCTCTTTTCTTACTCTTTCTTTTTTTTTTTTTTTTCTTTGCTCTTCTCTATTAGTCTTTTCCTCTTTCCTTTACGTTCTCTTCATTTTCCTTCCTATACTGTTCCTTCCCTCTTTCTTACTCTTTTTTCTTTTTTTTTTTCTTTTTGCTCTTCTCTATTAGTCTTTTCCTCTTTCCTTTACGTTCTCTTCATTTTCCTTCCTATACTGTTGCTTCCCCTTTTTCTTACTGTTTGTTTTTCTTTTTTTTTTTTCTTCTTTGCTCTTCTCTATTAGTCTTTTCCTCTTTTCTTTTACATTCTCTTCATTTTCCTTCCTATACTGTTGCTTCCCCTCTTTTCTTACTCTTTCTTTCTTTTTTTTCTTTTTTGCTCTTCTATTAGTCTTTTTCCTCTTTCCTTTACATTCTCTTCATTTTCCTTCCTATACTGTTGCTTCCCTCTTTTCTTACTCTTTCTTTTCTTTTTTTTTCTTTTGCTCTTCTCTATTAGTCTTTTCCTCTTTTCCTTTACATTCTCTTCATTTTCCTTCCTATACTGTTCCTTTCCCTCTTTTCTTACTGTTTCTTTTCTTTTTTTCTTCTTTGCTCTTCTCTATTAGTCTTTTCCTCTTTCCTTTTTTAAATTCTCTTCATTTTCCTTCCTATACTGTTGCTTCCCTCTTTTCTTACTTTCTTTCTTTTCTTTTTTCTTCTTTGCTCTTCTCTATTAGTCTTTTTCCTTTTTCCTTTACGTTCTCTTCATTTTCCTTCCTATACTGTTGCTTCCCTCTTTTCTTACTGTTTCTTTTTTTTTTTCTTCTTTGCTCTTCTCTATTAGTCTTTTCCTCTTTCCTTTTTACATTCTCTTCATTTTCCTTCCTATACTGTTGCTTCCCTCTTTTCTTACCCTTTCTTTTTTTTTTTCTTCTTTGCTCTTCTCTATTAGTCTTTTTCCTTTTCCTTTACGTTCTCTTCATTTTCCTTCCCTATACTGTTGCTTCCCCTCTTTTCTTACCCTTTCTTTCTTTTTTCTTCTTTGCTCTTCTCTATTAGTCTTTTCCTCTTTCCTTTACGTTCTCTTCATTTTCCTTCCTATACTGTTGCTTCCCTCTTTTCTTACCCTTTCTTTCTTTTTTTCTTCTTTATTAGTCTTCTTCTCTTTTAGTCTTTTCCTCTTTCCTTTTACTGTTCTCTTCATTTTTCCTTTTCTTTCTTTTTTCTTCTTTTCCCCCTATTAGTCTTTTTTCTTACCCTTTCTCTTTTTTCTTCTTTGCTCTTCTCTTTAGTCTTTTTCTCTTTTCCTTTAGTCTTTCTCCTTTTTTTCCTTCTCTTCATTTTCCTTCCTATACCCCTCTTTTTCTCTTTTCTTTCTTTCTTTTTTTTTTTTCTTTGCTCTTCTCTATTAGTCTTTTTCCTCTTTCCTTTACGTTCTCTTCATTTTCCTTCCTATACCTTTCTTCCCCTCTTTTCTTACTCTTTCTTTCTTTTTTTTTTCTTTCTTTGCTCTTCTCTATTAGTCTTTTCCTCTTTCCTTTACATTCTCTTCATTTTCCTTCCTATACTGTTACTTCCCCTCTTTTCTTACTCTTTCTTTCTTTTTTTCTTCTTTTGCTCTTCTCTATTAGTCTTTTCCTCTTTTCCTTTACATTCTCTTCATTTTCCTTCCTATACTGTTGCTTCCCTCTTTTCTTACTGTTTCTTTCTTTTTTTTTCTTCTTTGCTCTTCTCTATTAGTTTTTCCTCTTTCCTTTACAATTCTCTTCATTTTCCTTCCTATACTGTTGCTTCCCCTCTTTTCTTACCCTTTCTTTCTTTTTTCTTCTTCTTTGCTCTTCTCTATTAGTCTTTTCCTCTTTCCTTTACGTTCTCTTCATTTTCCTTCCTATACTGTTGCTTCCCCTCTTTTCTTACCCTTTCTTTCTTTTTTCTTCTTCTTTCCTCTTCTCTATTAGTCATTTTTTCCTCTGTTTTCCTTTACGTTCTCTTCTTTTTTCCTTCCTATACTTTTCCTTTTTCCCTCTCTTTTCTTACTGTTGCTTCCCCTCTTTTCTTTTTTTCTCTTTTTTTCTTTTTGCTCTTCTCTATTAGTCTTTTCCTCTTTCCTTTACGTTCTCTTCATTTTCCTTCCTATACTGTTGCTTCCCTCTTTTCTTACCCTTTCTTTTTTTTTTTTCTTCTTTTGCTCTTCTCTATTAGTCTTTTCCTTTTTCCTTTACGTTTTCTTCTTTTCCTTCCTATACTGTTGCTTCCCTCTTTTCTTACTCTTTCTTTCTTTTTTCTTCTTCTTTGCTCTTCTCTATTAGTCTTTTTCCTCTTTCCTTTACATTCTCTTCATTTTTCCTTCCTATACTATTTGCTTCCCCTCTTTTCTTACTGTTTCTTTCTTTTTTTTTTTTTTTTCTTCTTTGCTCTTCTCTATTAGTCTTTTTCCTCTTTCCTTTACGTTTCTCTTCATTTTCCTTCCTTTCCTCTTCATTTGCTTCCCTCTTTTCTTACTTTTTCTTTCTTTTTTTTTCTTCTTTGCTCTTCTCTATTAGTCTTTTCCTCTTTCCTTTACGTTCTCTTCATTTTCCTTCCTATACTGTTGCTTCCCCTCTTTTCTTACTGTTTCTTTCTTTTTTTTCTTCTTTGCTCTTCTCTATTAGTCTTTTCCTCTTTCCTTTACATTCTCTTCATTTTCCTTCCTATACTGTTACTTCCCCTCTTTTCTTACTCTTTCTTTCTTTTTTTTTCTTCTTTGCTCTTCTCTATTAGTCTTTTCCTCTTTCCTTTACGTTCTCTTCATTTTCCTTCCTATACTGTTGCTTCCCCTCTTTTCTTACTGTTTCTTTTTTTTTTTCTTCTTTGCTCTTCTCTATTAGTCTTTTCCTCTTTCCTTTACGTTCTCTTCATTTTCCTTCCTATACTGTTGCTTCCCCTCTTTTCTTACCCTTTCTTTCTTTTTTTCTTCTTTGCTCTTCTCTATTAGTCTTTTCCTTTTTCCTTTACGTTCTCTTCATTTTCCTTCCTATACTGTTGCTTCCCCTCTTTTCTTACCCTTTCTTTCTTTTTTTCTTCTTTGCTCTTCTCTATTAGTCTTTTCCTCTTTCCTTTACGTTCTCTTCATTTTCCTTCCTATACTGTTGCTTCCCTCTTTTCTTACCCCTTTTTTTCCTTTTTCTTCTTTGCTCTTCTCTATTAGTCTTTTTCCTCTTTCCTTTTTACGTTCTCTTCATTTTCCTTCCTATACTGTTGCTTCCCTCTTTTCTTACCTTTCTTTTTTTTTCTTCTTTGCTCTTCTCTATTAGTCTTTTCCTCTTTCCTTTACGTTCTCTTCATTTCCTTCCTATACTGTTGCTTCCCTCTTTTCTTACTCCTTTCTTTTTTTTTTTCTTCTTTGCTCTTCTCTATTAGTCTTTTCCTCTTTCCTTTACATTTCTCTTCATTTTCCTTCCTATACTGTTGCTTCCCTCTTTTCTTACCCTTTCTTTTTTTTTTTTCTTCTTTGCTCTTCTCTATTAGTCTTTTCCTCTTTCCTTTACGTTCTCTTCATTTTCCTTCCTATACTGTTGCTTCCCCCTCTTTTCTTACCCTTTCTTTCTTTTTTCTTCTTTGCTCTTCTCTATTAGTCTTTTCCTCTTTCCTTTTTTCCTTCTCTTCATTTCCCCTTTCCTATTTCTTTCTTTTTGCTTCCTCTTTTCTTTTTCTTTTCTTTCTTTTTTTTTTTTTCTTCTTTGCTCTTCTCTATTAGTCTTTTCCTCTTTCCTTTACATTCTCTTCATTTTTCCTTCCTATACTGTTGCTTCCCTCTTTTCTTACCCTTTCTTTTTTTTTTTTTTCTTCTTTGCTCTTCTCTATTAGTCTTTTCCTTTTTTCTTTTTACATTCTCTTCATTTTCCTTCCTATACTGTTGCTTCCCCTCTTTTCTTACCCTTTTTCTTTCTTTTTTTTCTTTTGCTCTTCTCTATTAGTCTTTTCCTCTTTCCTTTACGTTCTCTTCATTTTCCTTCCTATACTGTTGCTTCCCTCTTTTCTTACCCTTTCTTTCTTTTTTCTTCTTTGCTCTTCTCTATTAGTCTTTTCCTCTTTCCTTTTATTCTCTTCATTTTCCTTCCTATACTGTTGCTTCCCTCTTTTCTTACCCTTTCTTTTTTTTTTTTTCTTCTTTGCTCTTCTCTATTAGTCTTTTCCCTTTTCCTTTACGTTCTCTTCATTTTCCTTCCTATACTGTTGCTTCCCCCTCTTTTCTTACCCTTTCTTTTCTTTTTTTTCTTCTTTGCTCTTCTCTATTAGTCTTTTCCTTTTTCCTTTACGTTCTCTTCATTTTCCTTCCTATACTGTTGCTTCCCCTCTTTTCTTACCTTTTCTTTTTTTTTTCTTCTTTGCTCTTCTCTATTAGTCTTTTTCCTTTTCCTTTCATTCTCTTCATTTTCCTTCCTATCTGTTGCTTCCCTCTTTTCTTACAGTTTTCTTTCTTTTTTTTTTTTCTTCTTTGCTCTTCTCTATTAGTCTTTTCCTCTTTCCTTTACATTCTCTTCATTTTCCTTCCTATACTTTACTTCCCCTCTTTTCTTACCCTTTCTTTCTTTTTTTTTCTTCTTTTGCTCTTCTCTATTAGTCTTTTTCCTTTTCCTTTACGTTCTCTTCATTTTCCTTCCTATACTGTTGCTTCCCCTCTTTTCTTACCCTTTCTTTCTTTTTTTCTTCTTTGCTCTTCTCTATTAGTCTTTTCCTCTTTCCTTTACGTTCTCTTCATTTTCCTCCTATACTGTTGCTTCCCTCTTTTCTTACTCTTTCTTTCTTTTTTCTTCTTTGCTCTTCTCTATTAATCTTTTTCCTCTTTCCTTTACATTCTCTTCATTTTCCTTCCTATACTGTTACTTCCCTCTCTTTTCTTACTCTTTTCTTTCATTTTTTTTTTTCTTTTGCTCTTCTCTATTAGTCTTTTCCTCTTTTTTTCTTTACGTTCTCTTTTTTTTCCTTCCTATACTATTTTGCTTCCCCTCTTTTCTTCCTCTTTCTTTCTTTTTTTTTTTTTCTTTTGCTCTTCTCTATTAGTCTTTTCCTCTTTCCTTTACATTCTCTTCATTTTCCTTCCTATACTGTTGCTTCCCCTCTTTTCTTACCATTTTCTTTCCTTTTTTTTTCTTCTTTGCTCTTCTCTATTAGTCTTTTTCCTCTTTCCTTTACGTTCTCTTCTTTTTTCCTTCCTATACTGTTGCTTCCCCTCTTTTCTTACTCTTTTCTTTTTTTTTTTCTTCTTTGCTCTTCTCTATTAGTCTTTTCCTCTTTCCTTTACATTCTCTTCATTTTCCTTCCTATACTGTTTCTTCCCCTTCTTTTCTTACTCTTTTCTTTCTGTTTTTTTTTCTTCCTTGCTCTTCTCTATTAGTCTTTTCTCTTTCCTTTACTTTCTCTTTTTCTTTTCCTTCCTATTTTGTTGCTCCCCTCTTTTTACTTTCTTTTTTTTTTTTCTTTTTTCTCTTCTCTATTAGTCTTTTTCCTCTTTCCTTTTTCTTCATTTTCCTTCCTATACTGTTTTTTCTTTTCTTACCCTTTCTTTCTTTTTTCTTCTTTGCTCTTCTCTGTTAGTCTTTTCCTTTTCCCTTTACGTTCTCTTCATTTTTCCTTCCTATACTGTTGCTTCCCTTTCTTTTCTTTCTTTTTTTTTTCTTTTTCTCTTTCTTTTTTCTTCTTTACATTCTCTTCTTCTCTATTATATTTCTTTTTCCTCTTTCTTTTTTTTTCTTTGCTCTTCTCTTCATTTTCCTTCCTATATTTTACTTTTACTGTTGCTTCCCCTCTTTTCTTACCTTTTTTTTTCTTTTTTTTCTTTGCTCTTCTCTATTAGTCTTTTCCTCTTTCCTTTCATTCTCTTCATTTTCCTTTACTGTTTCTTCCCTCTTTTCTTTTTTTTTTCTTTTTTTTCTTCTTTGCTCTTCTCTATTAGTCTTTTCCTTTTTCCTTTCTTTCTCTTTTTTTCCTTCCTTCTTTGCTTCCCCTTCTTTTCTTACTGTTATTTTTTTTTTTCCTTGCTCTTCTCTTTAGTCTTTTCCTCTTTCTTTACATTCTCCATTTTCCTTCCTATACTGTTGCTTCCCCCTCTTTTCTTTTTTTTTTTTTTTTTTTCTTCTTTGCTCTTCTCTATTAGTCTTTTCCTCTTTTTCCTTTACATTCTCTTCATTTTCCTTCCTATACTGTTCTTCCCTCTTTTCTTACCCTTTCTTTCTTTTTTTTTTTTTCTTCTTTGCTCTTCTTTTCCTTTTTCCTTTTTCCTTTACATTCTCTTCATTTTCCTTCCTATACCCTTCCCCTCTTTTCTTACCCTTTCTTTTTTTTTTTCTTTGCTCTTCTTCTTTTTCCTCTTTCCTTTTAGTTCTCTTCATTTTCCTTCCTATAATGTTTTCCCTCTTTTTACTTTTCTTTCTTTTTTCTTCTTTGCTCTTCTCTATTAGTCTTTATACAACCTTTGCTTCTCTTCATTTTCTTTTTTTCTTTTCTCTTTCTTTTTTTTTTTTCTTCTTTGCTCTTCTCTGTTAGTCTTTTCCTCTTTCCTTTACATTCTCTTCATTTTCCTTCCTATACTGTTGCTTCCCTCTTTTCTTACCCTTCTTTTTTTTTTTTTTTCTTCTTTTCTCTATTAGTCTTTTTCCTTTTTTCCTTTACGTTCTCTTCATTTTTTTATTTGCTTCCCCTCTTTTCTTACCTTTCTTTCTTTTTTTCTTCTTTCTCTTTCTATTAGTCTTTTTCTTTTTTTTTCCTTTACATTCTCTTCATTTTCCTTCCTGTTACTTTTGCTTCCCTTCTTTTTCTTACTCTTTCTTTTTTTTTTCTTCTTTTGCTCTTCTCTATTAATCTTTTCCTCTTTCCTTTACATTCTCTTCATTTTTTCCTTCCTATACTGTTACTTCCCCTCTTTTCTTACCCTTCATTCTTTTTTTTTCTCCTTTGCTCTTCTCTATTAGTCTTTTCCTCTTTCCTTTACATTCTCTTTATTTTCCTTCCTATACTGTTGCTTCCCCTCTTTTCTTACCTTTCTTTTTTTTTTTTCTTCTTTGCTCTTCTCTATTAGTCTTTTCCTCTTTCCTTTTTACATTCTCTTCATTTTCCTTCCTATACTGTTACTTCCCTCTTTTCTTACCCTTCATTTTCCTTTTTTCTTCTTTGCTCTTCTCTATTAGTCTTTTTCTTTCCTTTTCCCCGTTCTCTTCATTTTCCTTCCTATACTGTTGCTTCCCCTCTTTTCTTACCAGTTTCTTTTCTTTTTTTTTGCTCTTTCTATTAGTCTTTTCTCTTTCCTTTACGTTCTCTTCATTTTCCTTCCTATTTTGCTTCCCCTCTTTTCTTACCCTTTCTTTTTTTTTTTCTTCTTTGCTCTTCTCTATTAGTCTTTTCCTCTTTTCCTTTACATTCTCTTTATTTTCCTCCCTATACTGTTACTTCCCCCTCTTTTCTTACTGTTTGTTTTTTTTTCTTTTTTCTTCTTTGCTCTTCTCTATTAGTTTTTTCCTCTTTCCTTCCCGTTTCTTCATTTTTTTTCCTTTTTCTTATTCTTTTTCTTTCCCTTTTTTCTTTTGCTCTTCTCTATTTCTTTTTTTCTTTCCTTTACATTCTCTTTATTTTCCTTCCTTACTGTTCTTTCCCTCTTTTCTTACTGTTTCTTTTTTTTTTTTTTTCTTTTTTTCTTCTAGTCTTTTCCTCTTTTCCTTTACGTTCTCTTCATTTTCCTTCCTATACTGTTGCTTCCCCTCTTTTCTTACTCTTTTCTTTTTTTTTTTTCTTCTTTGCTCTTCTCTATTAGTCTTTTCCTCTTTCCTTTACATTCTCTTTATTTTCCTTCCTATACTGTTACTTCCCCTCTTTTCTTACCCTTTCTTTCTTTTTTCTTCTTTTTGCTCTTCTCTGTTAGTTTTTCCTTTTCCTTTTACATTCTCTTCATTTTCCTTCCTATACTGTTACTTCCCTCTTTTCTTACCTTTTCTTTCTTTTTTTTTTTCTTTGCTCTTCTCTATTAGTCTTTTCCTCTTTCCTTTTTTCTCTTCTTTTCCTTCCTATACTGTTGCTTCCCCTCTTTTCTTACTGTTTCTTTCTTTTTTTTTTCTTCTTTGCTCTTCTCTATTAGTCATTTCCTCTTTCCTTTAAATTCTCTTCATTTTCCTTCCTATACTGTTGCTTCCCCTCTTTTCTTACTCTTTCTTTCTTTTTTTTTCTTCTTTGCTCTTCTCTATTAGTCTTTTCCTCTTTCCTTTACGTTCTCTTCATTTTCCTTCCTATACTGTTGCTTCCCCTCTTTTCTTACTCTTTCTTTCTTTTTTTTTCTTCTTTGCTCTTCTCTATTAGTCTTTTCCTCTTTCCTTTACGTTCTCTTCATTTTCCTTCCTATACTGTTGCTTCCCCTCTTTTCTTACTCTTTCTTTTTTTTTCTTCTTTGCTCTTCTCTATTAGTCTTTTTCCTTTTTTTACATTCTCTTCATTCTCCTTCCTATACTGTTACTTCCCTCTTTTCTTTCTTCATTCCTTTTTTTTTTCTTTTTCTCTTCTCTATTAGTCTTTTCCTCTTTCCTTTACGTTTTCTTCATTTTCCTTCCTACTGTTGCTTCCCCTCTTTTCTTACTCTTTCTTTTTTTTTTTTTTTCTTCTTTGCTCTTCTCTATTAGTCTTTTTTCCTCTTTCCTTTACATTCTCTTCATTTTTCCTTCCTATACTGTTACTTCCCCTCTTTTCTTACCCTTCATTCCTTTTTTTTCTTCTTTGCTCTTCTCTATTAGTCTTTTCCTCTTTCCTTTACGTTCTCTTTATTTTCCTTCCTATACTGTTGCTTCCCCTCTTTTCTTACTCTTTCTTTTTTTTTTTCTTCTTTGCTCTTCTCTATTAGTCTTTTCCTCTTTCCTTTACATTCTCTTCATTTTCCTTCCTATACTGTTACTTCCCCTCTTTTCTTACCCTTCATTCCTTTTTTTTCTTCTTTGCTCTTCTCTATTAGTCTTTTCCTCTTTCCTTTACGTTCTCTTCATTTTCCTTCCTATACTGTTGCTTCCCCTCTTTTCTTACTCTTTCTTTCTTTTTTTTCTTCTTTGCTCTTCTCTTTAGTTTTTTTCCTTTTTCCTTTAAATTCTCTTCATTTTTTTTCCTTCCTATAGTCTTTCCTGTTACTTCCCTCTTTTCTTTCTTTCTTTTCTTTTTTTCTTCTTTCTCTTCTCTATTAGTCTTTTCCTCTTTCCTTTACGTTCTCTTCATTTTCCTTTCTATACTGTTGCTTCCCTCTTTTCTTACTCTTTTTTTTTTTTTCTTCTTTGCTCTTCTCTATTAGTCTTTTCCTCTTTCCTTTAAATTCTCTTCATTTTCCTTCTTATACTGTTGCTTCCCCTCTTTTTTTCCTTTTCTTTCTTTTTTTTTCTTCTTTGCTCTTCTTTATTAGTCTTTTCCTCCTTCCTTTACGTTCTCTTTATTTTCCTTCCTATACTGTTGCTTCCCCTCTTTTCTTCCCCTTTCTTTCTTTTTTCTTCTTTGCTCTTCTCTATTAGTCTTTTCCTCTTTCCTTTACGTTCTCTTTATTTTCCTTCCTATACTGTTGCTTCCCCTCTTTTCTTACCCTTTCTTTCTTTTTTTTCTTCTTTGCTCTTCTCTATTAGTCATTTCCTCTTTCTTTTACATTCTCTTCATTCTCCTTCCTATACTGTTGCTTCCTCTCTTTTCTTACTCTTTTTCATTCTTTTTTCTTCTTTTTCTTTCTTCCTGCTCCTAGTCACGATTACTTTTTTCCGCTCACCTTTTTCTTCTTTTGCACCCCCTCCGTCTTTCTTTTATCTTCTTACTTTCTTTCCAATAATATTTTTTCAATCTTACACTTTAAATTAACCAGGCCAGCCAACGTAGAAGCCATCATGTTTGACCGGCTTCCTACTCTTCCTTCTTCTTCATTATTTTTTTTTTTCTATTTTCTTAAATCCATCCCACCCTAACCCTAGCACCACACGCCCATCCAACTCACCCCCACTCTATGCATGCCCTCTTCCCATCCATTTCAGGCCACCAGCAACCCAATATCGATCTTTCTCCCTCCCCTTCTCCACATCTTTTTCCTCCATCCAAATCGTTATCAGTTCCTTCTACCTCCAGTTATCAATTTTAAGCCGGAATAACCCACTCCAACCCTTTTCTTATTTTCCTGCTGATCACAGCCGACCGCCCCTACTACGACTCCCCTCCCATGAATGGCTACCCATACATTTCCAACACTCCGACCATTCTAACGGTACTCCATTCTTATCTCCACAAGTACCTCCACCAACACCCTCCCTCATCGAACCTGTCTCCTTCTTCCCGCTAGATCTTCCTGAAACCCTCACGCCTATTTTCATTCTCTCCTCCTCCACCACTATCTATTTACGCCCCCCCCACCATCCTCATTCAGCCAACCTTCCTTGGCTCCACGAAATGGCTGCAGTCTCAAGGAATTACGTTAATTTACAGTTTTAGTGTGAGAGCATCCCGCCTTCCCTGACTTCGACCCTTGCGTATTGGGCTTAATGCTGTTCTTCAATACCATACCAGCGTTTTTGACATAAAAAAAAAAAATGCTAAGAAAATTACAGAACAAAAGAGTAAAAGAAAGAAAGAATTCTGTCTCGATAAAGAGGATAATCTGGCAAACCTCTTGCTGTAGTTTGAATAAATTAAATGCAAAGACGAAAAAAAAAAAAAGAAAAAGAAAAAAGGACGTTATTTATTTCACTTGTTTTTCGTATTTCTCTAAAAACAGAGACATACATTCTAAAAATATTATTTACTTTATATTTTCTGCATATACAAATTACACATTTTGCTAGTTAAAAAAAGTTATTTTACACATGTCTGTGGAGAAAGAATACGCAGTAATAAAAGTAGTATTAATCTGTAATTCCCAGCCCTCCCCAAACTTGGGCGACTAGCATTACATATAACATATTAATATGTGTTACAAACTAAAATATCTGCCTATATTTCTGAGTTGAGGTATTGTAACTATTTATATAAAAAAAAGGCTACTCTGGTATTTGAAATTCCAAGAAATATCTCCTGACGAAAACCGGGGCATACAGCGGCCGAAACCTCGTGAATATGGCAATAAAAAATTAGGACAACAATCAGAACAATATAAATAGTGTAAATTCTATGATTAAAACTGTTTTATATATACATTTCTGTTTAATCATTTCCAAGCAATGCGATAATGCCACTAAGACGCAATGGGTTACGAATGGTTCGATTGATCGTTTTTCTACAACTTATCAACCTTTTGAAGGTAGTTTAAAACCAGGTAATTTTTTTATTGTAAAAATTTTATTTTAAAATAATAATGATTTAGTGATAAGGGTCTTACTAATTAACCCATATCTGGGTAGAAGAAGAGGGTAATTCATACCTATCCCAGGGGTATTTGCGAATATAACGAACGCAAATGGAATTTAAACTCGGGTCTCTGTTAAGGGAAAGATAATAACATTTTAAAAGGAACCGGAAATCCAATCCTAAACAGGATACAAGGGATAAACGTGTGCTTCTATTCAATGGACTGGGAAGGTGCATGAACCGGGCGATAGACGAAACTATATTATCGTATTGGAAATAAAAATAAGAAAAAAATAATAGAAAAGTTTTCGGAGTTGAAGTGAAAAATATAGAATTAATTATGACCACGTGAGATTTAATTTCATGAATTAAGGTAGTTAATTATGTAACCTAAATGAATTTAATAATTATTCATATTAATTATAATTAATTACTTATAATTAATTATAGATACTTATAAACCTATAATTAATATAGGATTTTTATAACCTGTACATCATACTGTTTTTTTTCTGTTTGTAACATAGTAATATATAATACAGTTAGAAACGAAAATTATCTACCAAGTGGAGTAATGGATAGCGGCGCGAAGTGAGGATTCGGAGAGCCGAGTTCGCATTCTAAACGAAACCATTACATTCACTTACGTCCTAATAATACCCTTGGGAAAGGTATGAATCCTCTTCTTCTCCCCTACGGGCCAGTATCAGAATGTATCGAGTGTTCCAATAAGTTGAACCGATCTTAAATGTCAATTAACTTTAAGCGTCGAATGATCTTTTTCTTACTGATTTAACAACTTGTCTTT
Source organism: Acanthosepion pharaonis (assembly GCA_903632075.3). Taxonomy (NCBI): domain Eukaryota; kingdom Metazoa; phylum Mollusca; class Cephalopoda; order Sepiida; family Sepiidae; genus Acanthosepion; species Acanthosepion pharaonis. The sequence goes on from CAHIKZ030000693.1 coordinate 576,475, forward strand.
GGCAATGTCAAACATGGAAAAAATTAACAATCAAACAACGTATGAAAATTGTTAAATCTGAAAGAAAATGAAAAAATCATTACACGCTTAAACATAATTCAGATTCGAAATAGGGCCAGATTATTGGACCACCCTATATATTTATTTGAAAAGATATAATTTAGTGCCAATTCTTTTTTTTTGTATTGAACCTAGGCACGTTTCGGTGAACACTTCATCAGGGAAAAACGTTGGCAAAATTATTATATCTAAAGTTTTTTGAGAATATATTAAATATGGAGGAAAATTAGGAATTTGTCTAAAAAAAAAATCCACGATTAAAATATACGTAAAACATAAACAAAAGAAGCTAAATTAAATCGGGCAAACTATATATTTCAATCGCCTATTTAATTTTTTTGACATACTCCAAATCTTCCTCCTTATTTCATATATTCTCACACAAATCTAGATATAATAATTTTGCCAACGTTGTTCCATGATGAAATGTTGGTCGAAAGGTGACTAGGTTCGATACAAAAAAATCGGGACTTTTCAAACCAATTTATGCATTCTGTGGCATCAAATTGTTATATATATATATATATATATATATATATATGAAAAGTGTATATAAATATAAATAACTATATATATGTATAATTATTTATATATTATATGCGCGGTACTTATTAAGCGCTCAATATCAGGATAGAGGCTAACATATTTGGTTGGATAGGTGTGAATTTGTGACCCTAGGTTTCACGCTTTAGCGATCGTCAGACAAACTAAAGCGTGAAACTCAGGGTCCTAAACATCTATCAACAAATATATATATATATATATATATATATATATATATATATATATGTGTGTGTGTGTGTGTGTGTGTGTGTTTTGGGTTGGTGCATAATTATCAGGCGTTTTTTTAAACAATATTTATTATGAAAGAAGAACAACTATTCAACAGTAACATTTCTAAATGATTGTTTCGGGGCGCATGATTATCTACATGCACTTTTTATAACAGGGAAATAAAATAATATTTTTATTAAAAAAGTAAACAAAGCAACAGATTTTATTAACAAAACTCGCCTACAAAAACGCCTGATTATTTGCACCAATATATATATATATATATATATATATATATATATATATATATATATATATATATATATATATATATATATATATATATATAGAAATGGACAAAGTCCGACAATTTATTTATTAAAGACATTTTTATGTTTTAACGTTGTTTTTTTATAGATACAAGTATTTAAGTAAATGCTCTGTTTATGATAAACAGTATTAAATAACATTTACCGGTAGACAAAGGTCAATTTACTGCTTATAAACTTCAATTCGACCTTGTCTACCGAATTTCTCCTTGCGGCCGATCGGATAAGGCACGTCAGCGTAAATGACGGTTCCGTATAGGATGCAGGTTCGAATCCTGTCAAAGGACGAATATTTTCTATGAAAATTTTCTCCGGACATTCAGGCCGGTAAATGTTATTTAATACTGTTTTCATAAATCGCCAAACTTAAATACTTGATCTATAAAAACGATTAAATATATAAATATATATATATTATATATATATGAACAATTGTGGGAAAATATATGGCAAAGTGGAAAAATTTTTCGTGTGACACTATTCGTTCTGAATGATTTTGGCGGATTAAATAATAATTACCATGAAGTATACAAAAAATATTATATTAATACAAAATGGATATTTTACAAAGTAGCACACTCGGTGTCTTGCTTGCACACCCTATGAGTCAGACCATGATGTCGATTTAAAAAATGCTAATCTAATTAAAAAGGCGAAAACGATTTACTAAAATGCATAGAAAGTACTTTAATTGTTAGATCATCCACACTAAAATTACGTCCAGGTTCTTACATTTCACCTTTATTGGTACACCTTGTATTATCAAAATGTGGAATATTTAATAACAAAACTGATTGTTTACACTATTTAATTGTTCGGTCCTCATCTTTATTCCCATATTCACAAACTATCAGCCGTTTTGCACTCCGGCCTTCTTCAGGTGATATCTCTTGGAATTTCGAACCGTAACTTTTATTTAGTGCTCGCGGTTAGATTGTTCTAATTCCACTAGCCATGCCTTTGGATATCTCTGTTTCAATTAATTTCCCTTGATAACTCTCCAAGTTTTTGTTCCCCATGCTGTGGCCGGAAATGGCAATAAAGATGTGGATAACAGTCCGAACGATGTAAATGGTGTAAATAATTACCAATACCTCAGCTCAGAAATAAACACACAAAAAAAGTGATAAAAATATAAGAAAAAGAAAGTAAATTAAATCGGGTAAACTCTATATCTAGACACATTTTTTTAAAATTAAATTTAAATTTACAATTTCAATGTCCCATCACCTTCATAGGCATGTGTAATCACATCAATATATACATCACTTTATTCGGATAAAGCCTGAAAGGATGAAATGCTTACAGGTAGAAATACAAGGTGAGTGAAATATAACACCCTGTTTTATGCATGTGTGTCCAGCCAGCAGTCCTGACATAAAACCCTGTGATTTTTTTCTTTGGGGTTTGGTTATAGAAAGTCTACTACACCAAACCAATACTTTGAAAGAACTTAAACGGCAAATGCAATAAGTTAATTCTTCAAAACTACAAAAACCCCTGGTGAAATCTGTTGACGCTATTCCTGGGCGGCCCGAGAATCTTGTAGCAAAATCCGGTGCCCATAATGAATTTTAAATAAAACCTCATGCTAAACGCTTTCATCTCATAGCCATTTCTTGTAAAAAATTATAGTTCATTAATAAATTATACGTATTTAAAAAGGGGAACAAATAATCATCTTATTTATTATAAAACACAGATTGTGTGTGTGTGTGTGTCTGTACGTTTATATTTTGGATCGGATTTCCTACATTTTTCAACCGATTTCAACAAAACTTCACAGGACTAGGTAAAATTACCTTGCAGTGGTTCTGACAGCGCATAAAAAATTGGAAAAACACCATTGTTTTTTGCACGAAATCAATTGAAAACACGATTAAGAGGCATTAATGAAGGGGACAACACATATCGAGTTATACTTATTATAAAACCCAGGTTGTTTGTGTGTGTGTGTGTGTGTGTTCGTTTATATATGGGATCGGATTTCTTACATTTTTCAACCGATTTCAACAAAACCTCACTTTTTTTTTGGCAGGTAGTGTTTTTTTATTGTCTTGCACACTTTTTTCTTTATTTTTACATTCAGAATGCTTTAAAAATTCCATTTACAAGACAATTGTTTATAATAAAATTCTGTTCAATCAGTAGACTCATAACGATTGAAAACAATGTTTTTGTTTGAGTTTGGGTTTGACCAATTCGTATAAAAAAAATCAAAACAAAAAAATGAAACTAATTAAGACATGCATGTCCTTCAACCTTAAACAATAATCTTTGTCAATTTTACATTTCAGTCTTTATGATGGTCGATACTTGATCTATCTCTTACTGTTACATCCTCAGGCAACGCCGGGCTCTACTTCTAGTCTTGAATATAATTATAAACCTATAATTAATGCGTCATAGGTAGAAAATAAACCTATAATAATATGAAACATTTGTAGAAATGTATTTTTTTAAGCAAGGCGGGAAGCCACTAGGATGCAGGGAGTTGCAGAAGATTTGGAGCGAGAGCAGATAGGAGTGATAGAAGAAAGGATGAGGAGAAGGATAGTGGATAGATCAAGGTAACTGGAGATGTCGATTGACATTACATTTGAATAGTTGGAGATTGTAGCTCTCAGGGATACAGTAATTGGGAAGGGTGTTCCACAGGCGAGAGGTGCGAGGTATGAATCTATTGGAGTAGAAGAGACGGCTACATTTAAAATTTTCTACAGTGAAAGGGTGAGAGCGGGATGCCAGCCTCGTACGGCTTGAATTCATGAAGTCTGGGAACCAGTGAAAACAGCTCATCGGAGCAATTACCATGAAAGGATTTGTAGAAAAGACAGAGAGAGGCGACGACGCGTCTGTGAGAGAGCAACTGTAGACGAGATGCCAGATCAGGGCTAATTATATTACATATTCGCCTCTGGATCTTGTCAAGAACTCCGAGGTAAACAGAAAGGGGCACCAGATCATATATGGCAGCAATACTCCATGCAAGGGCGAATGGTTGATTTGTATATTTGAAGTATCGATTCCGGGGAGAAAAATTTCTTGGCGCAGCACAGAGAACCAACTTTCCTCGCGGTGGACGAAGCAATTGACTCAATGTATTTGTTCCATCTCAGGTATAATTATAAACCTATAGGCAGAAAATAAACCTATAATAATATGAAACATTTGTAAAAATGTATAATTCTAACTTATAATTACAACAGGATCATTCTGTCTACAGCGTATATATGTTATAGATAGAAACTGGATTTTCTAATATTAATTTGTACTACACGTTGCAACCTATTATTAATAATTGATTTATCATAAACTTATCATTACTACTGGATTTTAAAACACTTTAATTATTAAAGGATGTTTTTATAAAACTATATTTACTATAGAATGCTTCCACCTATAACACAGTTTGGTCGACAGTCCGTTGGTGTTGAGAAAGGGTTGACCTTTCCAGGTTGCAGACCTGCGCAATAGTATAGGGAGGTCATGCGCTGCCCAGATTATATACCTCCCCTCTCCTGGCTGTACTGACAAAATACAAAGAAATAGAGGGCATTACATTTGGGGCCGGCTTGACTACAGAAGTTGTTGGAAAGATTTTAGTGCTGACAGCCAACCGCCGTCGGGGATCCCCTCCAGGTTCTCTCTCTGGATTTACTTCCATAGCCTTTTCCCTGTTTGGTCGGATATGAGTGCAAGACAGCCTGGATTTAACATCAGTCTTTTCCTTCTTCTAGACGGACTACCTTCTTGGGCAGTCGAGCTCCATCTGCCCGACGAAGCTGGTTATGAGGCGCCAGTTGTCCACTTTCTCCTGCTTGTCATTTGAGAAGCATGGAAGCATTTTATAGACAGTGGGAGATTATCCCCACTATCACCCTCGGCTATGACAACATTTGCAATATACATATTAGTCATTATATTCATTGCGTGTATAAGTTTAATAATATATATGTAGAAATCTATTAATAGAAACTTATAATTAATGTTATATCCGGAAACTTAAACTATGATATATGTAATAGGTAAACTCTTATAATTATGAATTTTCAAATAATATTGGATTTTTTTTATCTATAACAAAAAGAAAAAATAATTTCTTATAGGCATAAATCGTACTTTTTAATTGCCACATATAATATTATGGGTTAAAGTTACTACATAATTTTTTTTATCAATCTATAATTAATAACGGATATTTTAAATGTCCTATAATTAATACAGGATATTATAGTGGACAATAATGTGTTAAATATTTTTTTGTTTATTTGCTTTTCTTTAAGAGTCATTTTATCTATATACTAACAGGCTTAGCACAAGCGCACTACCGCTTCGCAAAGTAAGATATATTACTGAGGTCTTTCAAACAAAAATTTTAAATTAAAATTTCATTCATAAATTGGCTTGGTACAGTTAAGAAAAGTTTTACAAATAGATGCCAATTTGTTGAAGGCCAATTAAAATGCAAATTCCAAACACTTTTCTGCACTATATTAGACGATATTTTTAAAGAGAACTATTTTTGATATGAAAATCAAAACAATCCTCGAATAAAATAACAGTAATGAAGGACAGTTAAATAATGAAATAAACTTTTTTTTTTTAAATCAATATACAAATTAATTAAACCTGAAGAGTAGATAATAGGTAATACAGATACTGAGCTTTTAGTGTGTAAATTACTATAAAATAGAGCTGGGATTTTTTAATTTCAACATTCGTGGAAGAATTGAGCTTCAATTTCGCATTTATTCATATAGATTCTATAAGGTTTTACTTAATTACCTATTATGTTTCTCTAACACTTCAAATGTTCAATGTATAACTAATTCTAATTTCTATTTTCCCATCTTTACACTATATTAATTTTATCTTATAAATTGTCCACTGTTATGCCACCCATGAAATAAAAATAATTGTTTGTACGGAAAATAAAGATCTACGTACATCAAATCGTCTTTAAATTGAATAGAATCAAAAGAATTATCGTTGAACTTTTAAAAGTTAAGCTTAAACATTTATTCAATATTTAAATGCAGTGATCAGTTTTGAGTTCTTCTGTAGTTTATTGATGCCTATCGTGTCTACTCCTCCCTAGCTATTGTGATGATGGCCAAACCAAGAGTCCTCCACAGGTGCTATCATAAATGCCGCCCGATAGGGCGGCTTTTAAGCTAGCTTCAAATTTGTAGGTAGATGCAATTTAGAAAACAAAAAGAAAATAATAGTTACTCCCTTTGAACCATGAAAGCAACGATAATGGCTAATATAATATATTATATATATATTAAAATATATTTTTAACCTTGCATAATCTGTCAACCCTGAATCTGAGCTCAGTGGAAATCGTTCCCTGCGATTAACTTTTCTAGGGCTTTTGAATGAGCTATGAATCATTGAAATCGGACCAGTGGGAGCGAAGGAGTTGCTTGGACACACACACACGCACATACACGGTACTTTATATATAATATTATCGGAAAGACAGGAATCTCTCACAAAATTTTTCTTCCTCTTTACACTTTCTCTTCACGACATGGGAACTACGTTTGCCCAAAATGTCCTGCCTTCTTTTATTCTAAATAAATTTTGATTTTTACGGTGCCACTTTCTCTTCGTTGTACTTGTTCTGCCTTCCGCTTACTCAGAATTGTTAATTTGCACACTCACAGTTTACTCTTGCTTTCATATACACTGTGAGTGTTAAATTCTCCAAACCCGCTTTCCTCATTATGATTCCCAAACATTTAAGCTCACTCTTTCTACTTGTTATCATCGGTCTCTTTCTAGTCCTTATTCTACTTCGTATTTCCTCATTTCTAGACATACACAGTCTATGTTGATCTCAATATTAGCACGTAGAACCACCTACCTTGCTTTAAGAATATTATTCATCTATGAAGAAAATTTTCACCATTACTTGCCATAGAGAAGGCAAAAAATTAGATGACAATCTAAAACCGTTTCCTTGGATTCAAAGGACACTTTTCGATCCTTTAATACCATGCTTAGTTTCTGAAATACATCTTTCGCTATTTTTATACGCCTTTGATTATCTGACACGCTTTGTATCATCTTTTAGTATAAAACTCAGATATGGAACCTATGTACATTAAGTCCTACCAGCCATCACTGTGTAAGCAGAAAGATTATTTGCTGAGTATAAAAGTAATTAAACTTTAATGTTACAGTTCTTTTCACATATAACATAAGTCTGGTAGTGTTTAATTTCATAGTCCATGTGAACTTTTGTATCCTCGACATTTGTTCTGATGAGAGGATCGTTAAAATACTTTTCGCTGTTGTTTTTAATCGTTATATTTTTGGTATTACCTATTTACGGTAATATACATACATACATACATACATATATATATATATATATATATATATATATATATATATATATATATATATATATATATATATATATATTTGTTTGAATAAAAGACAGACCACGTTAAGATTCCATGTAATAAGCTATTTCACCATAACCCCTTTAACAGGGTTCTGGATCATCGAACTTTACTTCCAAAAAGCTGAAATGAAGAATGAAAAAAATTCACACACGTTTTTTTTACGGACCTCGTCAAGTATACGTAAAGTGAGGTGGGGAGAGGATATGAGTGTGTCATATGTATCATTTTAGTTTCTATTTTATATATATATTATATATATATTATATATATAATATATGTAATTATATTTATATAATTATATATATTATATATAATTATAATATATTATAATTATATAATATATATATATATATATATATATATATATATATATATATATATGAAAATATATAGAAAATAGGAAAGAACTTTGTTTAAATAATCCAAAAGTTCTTTAGTATTTTTTTTATTATTTTTTTTTTATCGCCTTGCTTTAGGTGAAATGATTAAAAAGAAGTTAAAAAAATGTTTCTTTTTTTTGCTATGAAATGATTTTTAATATGTCTACTTTTATTCCTCAAATAAAGATTTGTACTTCTACAAAAATGTTTCCGACTTGAGTATGATGATAAATAGCATTTTCGGATACAACAATACATATATTTTCGTTGTCCTCTTATTACTAAGAGAAAAAACAAGAACAACATCTATTCTACACCTGAAGATGTCTGTAGGAACAGACGAAAGCTTGTAGTAAAAATAAGACCTAATACGGCAGAAATTTATATAAACAAGGATCATTTCATTCATAACGGATACGGAGGTTTTTGTATATTATTTGAATTGTTTGCGATGATGGATGTCTCGCCATTTAAATCATTAACCTTTGCATTAGATTTTGTGTGAATAATTCATGTATATATATATATATATATATATATATATATATATTATATATATATATATATACATATACTTAGCAATACTCATAAAAAATATTCCCAGCAATACATTTTTGAAAGAAAATACTAATTCTCCCAAGAAAATTAAATTTCGACATTAAATGACCCATAAGGAGTTGATATGCTGCTAAACAAGCAAGCAAAATAAAAAAAATTAAAACCCAGAATGCTAAATTTCTGTATCGTTTGCTTTTTTATACCATGAGACACAACCCCCCACCCCTGCTGTGTTGTCTCTATTGCTGGCAAGTATGCATTCTGTGTGTTTACAGTTAATATTTTGTCTTCTTAATTTTCTCGACTTCAGTGTTTCATGGTACTTTTCAGAGAGCCATGATCACCAACGTACTGAAGGGACACGGCAAATAGAAGAAGATGGCCATTCTCGATGACGACTACGTAGAAAAGTAGCATAGTAGCCTTGATAGAACATGCACGGTGTCTCATTTGTACAACCATATTGTATTATTTCTTACAGGTGCAAAAAGAAGGGAATCCCGGTAAGCAAAAAAAGCAAAAACAAAAACAAAAAAAAAAAAAAAAAAAAAAAAAAAAACACAAAAAACAAAAAACAAAACAAAATAGAATTGCTGATTTACAAGGTAGAACGAGTTGTAATAAATATCTTTCCAATCTGATTTCTCTTCTATATGTACCTGTCACAGATTAGCAGAAGTCAATAAATACCAAACATTAACAATTGGTAGCTATACTTAACTACCTTACGGACGGGGTGAGGATATTTGTTTTTTTAGGCCATTTTTCAATCCCACTCATTTATGTGATATGCGTGATACTCGCTTAGGCGATCATGTATCTTTCGATACATGACTGACGAGTAGGTTATATGTATTGGTATTTTTACTATAAAATTGTACTTTTATCATTAAAGGCTATAGAACTAACTGGGGTGGGAGAAGAAGAGGATTCATACTTTTCCCCAAGGGTATTAGCACGTAAGTGAATGTAATAAATTCGACTGGAATTCGACTCAATCCGAGCCCCTATCCATTACTCCACCTTCCCAATAAGATTATTAAAACAAAGCCCTTTATTTATTTCGCTTTTTTTTGCGTCTTAAAGGATTTTCTAACCCCACTTTTTTTTTAAAAGATCGCCATTTATTGCATTTTGAAAATAATCCTATCTCCCAAATATTAAGCCCCCTTGCATTAAGCACCTAAGTATACCAACGAGACGATAACAATTAGATGAAGAAAATAAATACAACCTGTCACGTAATAATTGTTACATTTGCATATCTTTCGTTCGATTCTTGACAACATTTATTGAAGGTTTTGTTTGTAGAGATTTACTAAGCGTAGTTTAGATGTGGCACTCGGCCGAAAAATATGGTGAAACCAATGAAGATATAACTCATCCTTCAGTCCTAATTGTTCGAGAGAGACAACCTTACTAATCATTTCGCCATGTTCGAGCGATAATTTCGTTTTTGCTGCGATTAAATCTGGCATTAGTTTTTCTTTTAATTAAGCAAGAAATTTAAAAGTAAGCAAAGTTTGAAATCTTCCAAATTTTGTTTGTTCTGTTTATGCACTGTTACCAGATAATACCCGTCCTAGCAAAATATAACTGAACCACTGTTACTTCACAACAATTTCTGTATAAACAATATTTTTATAAAGACATCTATTCTTTTTGTCATTATAATAATTTCAGTTGAATTTTCTACTCTAGTCATAGCTACATAGATCTGACCATGTTCAAATGTTTCATTTGAATTATTTTCTAATGCTTGTATTAATAATAATAATAATAATAATAATAATAATAATAATAGATTTTTGTTGTTTTTTTTTCTCAAAAAATGCTTAGTAGAAAATGTCATGATGTCATTTCTGACCTTAGATCACTGATTGGAATCCACAAAGGAATAAATATATACCAGAAATCAAAGGAAATTATTTCTTTCCCTTGTTTAAATAATTCAGTAATGTTTGACTAATTTGTCGTAAAAGTGATATGTCGGATGTCAACAATGGTTATTACGAATGCTAAAATTACAGAATTCTATAAAAAAAAATGAATATTTAAAAAAACTTTCTTAAAAGTTAATTTTAGGAATTAAAATTACATTTATTTTAGATTTTCTTTAAATATATACACAGTTATTTTGATGCTTATTTTTATATACTATGAATTTGCTATACATTTTAACAAGGCAAATGTAAATTCTTTCTGTACAAACACAGAGGAAAAAACAATTTCTAATGAATATTGAATGAAAGATAAGTAACACAGTTGAAATATTTATAAAAATAAGCTTCTTAAGAATTATCCAAATTAAATATTAGTGCTTATATGCTAAACTCCATTTCTTCGTAAATATGTAACAATAAAAGAGTGATAATAAATACATTATATATTCACGATACCGTTGTTGATGTAAGGAGATGAGGACAGACAGGCGTAATTTTACTTATTTGACTTTATAAAATACTAATGAATCCATAACAGCATCAATAAGATCTACTCTTTAAATCTAAGGAGTTTAAGAATGTATGACATTTTAAAGAGAGAAGTAAAATTCTAATTATGTAACAATTAGCAGGGACTATTAACAATAATTTCAAACTGGTATTAATTATTACTTAGGACGTATCAGAACCGAAGTGGGCTTGAAGAATCTGATACGCATAGAACAGGCTGAAGGTAAGAGAGACAATGGAAAGCAATTCATAGTCTACCTGGTCAGCTTAAGCGAATGAATGGCGGAGCAGGGCTTGAAAGAGATGGCAAACCACCCCCCAAAAAACAGTAAGAGCTACAAAGAACAAATTGCAGTGATCCATGATCATCAACGTTCTAAAGGGACAAAGTACTTACAAGAATAATTACAATCGAAAGGTTCGTCTCGCAGAGCGGTTCTCGTGGAATGAGTTCGATCTTTACTGAAACCCATATATTTTCAGTCTTGTGAATGACTTAGCCATGTTTAACAAGCCTTGCCGCAAAATACTAATTAGAAAGATGGCATATTTTCCAAATGCAGCAATAGTTTGATTCAAACTAAATGCTCTTAAATTGTTGCCTTGTGCCCGACTAAGCTAATCTCCCTCTGTATCCTTATAGCTGAAAACACCATAAAAGGAAAAGGTATATTACTGCAGCGGGTTAGACTCTGATACCATTAAAACACGCGGTTTAATTTTCAGTTGGTGTCCACGCATATGACCTTTTACTAAACTCTAGTAAGCTAGTATATATTCGAACCTCTGGTTATGGAACAATGGTTATAGATGAGAAACACCTGGCAGGTGATTTTGTACTCTGAGATCTAACAGGGGAATTGTTTTGTGAGGGGAATTGTTTTGTAGCATTCAGTACCTCCCAAGCCAAGCGAGTAACATTTCATTATCATTTAATTTGCTCCTGTGAGAATCACCAGTTGTACACTCAATGAGGTACCTTGCTTTGAATGTCTACTGGGACTCAGACTCATCCTAGATCTCAAGTGGAACTTATGTATAAGATTTCATCGCTAAAGATGCTAGAAAAATTGTTGGTCCCTTGTTACGATCCAGAAGATACGCGATTCCATTGACTAAGCTCTGTCTTTACAAGAGTTAAATCAAAGTCTTTTTTCCGATCTTGACTGAGTTCAAAATCGTTTATGTGGTCTATTAAGTGATGCATTATTTTCCACCTTACAACCCGTTTCCCACAGAGGAAACATCGCAGTCCTCTCGCTGGTCTATCGTTATTTCCATAGAAAAAAATGTTCTGTTGAGCTACATTCTTTAGCTCTATCAAGTCAGAACTTCAGAGCTAGGACTGCCCGCGTAATATGCAAGGGTTCTACTCAGCCTCATTCCTTTCGTATACCAGTGTTTAGAAAGTTCCAGCTTCTTTCTAAAGACCGGTGCTTTATGGAACAAATTGCCAAGAGAATGTGCTTTCACGTTCACGATATTCTCAGCCACTTCCAGTCTAAGATCGACCATTGTCTAAATACAACAAGCTTATTCGGTAACCATCTAACTTGAGTGGCTTTTGGGCCTTTCATTGTGTGACAGTAGTAAATTAACGGAATCTCACTATTATACCGAGTTTGATGGTAATATGATCATAGAAAGAGTTATTTTTATATGATAGAGATCTAACGAATAAAGTTTATTGAAGGACATCAATTATTTCAAAGAAAACAGAAATACTTTGTTCAAAATTCAGATCGAAAGGTTGACAATAACTCGAAATTTGAATTCACAGTGTTACATGATGAGTTGTACAAGTTTCATAACAGTTTATGGTTCTTATATATTAAAGAACAGTATTCAAAATCGTAGTTTTTAGGTGGGTTCGAACCCTGGCCATTGGTGCCGTTGAGAAGCATGCTAAAGTTATTAGACCTCAAAATCCGCCTTTGGAATGAGAGAAGAAAGATAGTGCTACACCAGTCAAGCAAATGGGGAAGTCCCTCTCCTTGTTTTCAAAAAACAGTATTCGGTATCCTATTATATTCTGCCTGTACTCAAACACCGACCATTAGCGTCAGTAGTAAATATGAAATAACACATACACAGGGCAAGCGCGTGCACACACACACACACACACACACACATATATATATATATATATATATATATATATATATATATATATATATATATATATATATATATATATATATATTGAATACTATTCTTTAATATATAAGAACCATAAACTGTTATGAAACTTGTACATCTCATCATGTAACACTGAATTCAAATTTCGAGTTATTGTCAACCTTTCGATATGAATTTTGAACATATATATATATATATATATATATATATATATATATATATATGAATAAAATGACAATAGGAAAACTAGTAATTGCTGACGCGTTTCGTCCAATGTGGACTTTTATCAAGCAAAATACGAAATGAAATTAATTGAACAAAAACTAATAAAAACAAAAAGAATGTCCCTAGCAATTATTTTTGTTTTTATTAGTTACCTTGTTCAATTAATTTCATTTCGAATTTTGCAATGATAAAGTCCACATTGGACGAAATTGTCATCAATTATTAGTTTTCCTATTGTCATTAAATATTGTCTTCTCTACCGGTTAAGTCGGAGAAATTTTCATATATATATATATATATATATATATATATATATGTATTCGTAAACCTATTTGAGGATGTGATTTTTACTGTTACACAGTAAGAAACAACACATCATAGCAAGAATTTTATTTGGTGCAATACCGTATAAGTTCAAGCTTGGAGAATAAATCGATTTCCAATCCCATGTGATGCATCGTAATGATTTGGGGTCTGCATTCGTGCCGACTCTGAATGATTCCGTTTCACACACGCGGTCAGATATATTAAATGCTATTCATATACAAGTTCAGCTTATTTATTCATTTGTAGATTCTGATACACGACTTGCAAGTGTGCGTCGGTTGACCAACGTTCAGTCTATATCACTGTTATATTTAGTACCCCCCACGAGAGTTTAACGTGGGTCATCCGAGCCCGAAGGATCGGCCAACAAGTCCTCGTAGACCCCTCATAAACGGGTTCAGGTCTGTCTACCTGCCCGGACGAGACCCTGCCCTTCGGCACAGCATCATCCGGGTTCCTGCAAACAGCTGCTACAGCCTTGGTAGAACAGTCTAGCACTGTTAATATTTAACAGCCTCCACCCCCACGAGGGATGTATGTGGTACAAGGCCGAGTTTACAGTGGGTTCTCCGAGCACGTAGGCTCGGCCAAAATTATTCCCTTAGAACTCGCATAAACGGGTTCAGGATCTGTCTACCTCCTCGGACTAAGCTTTAGCTCTTCGGCAAAGCCTCGTCCAGGTTCCTCTCTGCTCAAGACAGGTAGTTCGACAGTTGAACAGTCTAGCACTGTTAATATTTAACAGTACGACGGATGTGTGTTGCACAAGGCCGAGTTTACCGCGGGTTCTCCGTGCCTGTAGGCTCGGCTAAAAATATTCTCTTAGAAACCGTATAAACGGGTTCAGGGTCTCTCTGTCTTCCCGGTTAAATCTTTCCCTTCGGCAAAGCCTCGTCCGGGTTCCTCTCCGCACGAGGCAGAGAGTTTGACAGTAATGAACAGGATATGGCACTGTTAATATTTAACAGACCCCCCCCACGACGGATGTATGTTGCACAAGGCCGAGTTTACCGTAGGTTCTCCGAGCCTGTATGTTCGGCCAAAAATATTCCCTTAGAACCCGCATAAACGTGTCCAGGTCTGTCTACCACGCCGGGTGAAACTCTGCCCTTCGGCAAAGCGTCGTTTGGGTTCCTCTCTGCTCAAGGCAGAGAGTTTGACAGGATATAGCACTGCTCCGTCCGAGACTTATTTTCCTACTACTTTATAGTAAGTGTAAGGGGTCCACAATAGCCTCATTTGTGTGAAGCCACTGGAATAATAATAATTTTATAGATTAAGCGTCTCAAGTCCTCGTATTGATGTGAGTTACCTTCCAAACATTTTCTTTTAGCTGCGTGGAAAATTAACATTTATTTTCGTTTCTGTTTACAGTTGCGATTTGTACTGTTGTTGTTGCTTTTCCAGTAATGTGGGTTTTGCTCTTTGATAATGCTCTTTGATTGTGATCCTGTAGCGCCAGTCTATGTGGTCTGATAAAGAATCCTCTTCTTTAATCATGGCGCTTCACAGTTTCTCTGAATTGTTAAGTCTTCTTGAAAATGATAGTTTCGCGTTACATTCTCGATGGTTTTAAATTCAGAGTATTCTCGCTCCTAGTCTGGCTGCCACCAAAGGCTAGAGAGACCAATGCTATTTAACTGCTAGTAAGAGGTTGGGGGACGAGATGGATTCATGCCTTTTTGTAGAGGTTTCGTGTAAAGTGAACACGACAGCTAAAACAGAATTTGAATTCAGCTTACCCATTTCTTTCCAGGCTAATATCCTCTGTCCACTGTAAATGTTTGTAACACGAATTTAATAAAAACAAATTGACTTGGTATCGTGTTTAACGGTTTCATTTCAAGTGATCCAAGAAGAACCTATTTTTACAACAAATATTCATTTTTCAACTTAATGACACGAAATTACAATGAAAAAAAAAAACAAAACTGAACATCATATATCGTATGAAGAATGATTGGAAATTGTTTGAGAACATGATTTTAATTTACACTTTCCGATGTCTGACTTAAAGAAACTATCCTTGGGATCATTTTTATCAGATGTTTCCTCCATCCTTCTAATTGAGAAACGAAAAAAAAAAAATAAAACAAAACAAAAGCAAAAAAACGAATTACAAAAACACAGACGTAATGGAGGCGTCTTTCTTATTTCTGCATATAAAAAAAGCAAGCATGCGCAGACATACGGATTCGGATTCCCGCTTCTTTTGTTGTCGAATATTTTGCGTGGAATACGGATTTTTTTTTTTCTCTTCATTTTTAATTTTTTTTTTTTTTCCTATATTACTGTGACACAGTTAAATCTTCCACGGGAGAAAGGATAAATAATAACAACAACAACAACAAAGAAACAAGAAAGAAATGTCAAGATAATAATTATAAAGGAAGATACCTTTAAAATCCTTGACTCCTAATGCCAAATCCAAGCAAAAATTAAGGACTGTCGATCTATCGTCCGATGTTCTACTTCATTCAAATTTTATTATTTTTTAGTTCTCTCTTTGGCTTTTTCATTTCATTTTTCTCTCTTTCTTTCTTTCTTTCTTTCTTTCTTTCTTTCTTTCTTTCTTTCTTTTTCGCTGTCAATTTCTTTCGCTCTATATTTCTCTTTCTTTTTCTCACTCATTTACTCTCTCTTTTTCTTTCTTTCTTTCTTTCTTTCTTTCTTTCTTTCTTTCTATTTATTTTATCTCTTTATCTTTCTCTCTTTTTTCTTTTGTCTTTATTTCTCCCTTTCTTTCTGTCATCCATTCTTTCACTCTCTCTCTTTTTCTTTATCTGCCTCTTTTTCTTTTTCTCCCTCTTTATCTTGTTCTCTCTCTATCTTTCTCACTAACTCTCTCTTTACTTCTCTTTCACTTTTTCTCATTCTTTCTTTCTCTCTCGTTCTCTCTCTCTCTGTTTTTCTCTCTCATTTCCCCTTCTCTTTCTTTCTTTCTTTCTTTCTTTCTTTCTTTCTTTCTTTTCTTTCTTTACCGTTTTCGGTTCAGTTTGAGATTTGTTAATTATTTCATTTATTCATGCGAGTTTTGCTACGGTTTTCAAATTTTAATCTTTTTTTTTTCGTTAGTTTTTATTTTATCCTTTCCTTATTTTCCCCTTCATTTTTGTTTATATTCTATTTTTCTCTTGCAATTAACTCCTTTCTTTTTTTTCCTTCCCCTTCCTAACTTCTAATATTTTCTAAGCCACAAGGCCAGATAAAGCAAGAAAGATTGTGTTACGTCAGTCATCCTTGTAAATATACCTTACTTTCCCCTTGAAGTCAGCATGCAAAACTACAAATGGAACACAGATTCCAGATCAAACATGTCTGGCTCATAACCCCAAATGCCAATAATACAGTAAGGATTTAATTCACTACACGATTAACAAAATGCCATATTAAAGTACTGTTCTCTATTCCGGTCTATATATTATTAGTAGAGTAGAGTAGTATCACCAATATTTACAAAATAGTCCTAAATATAACACAAGTCTTCAAGAGTTGCGGGTTAAGTAAGTATTGAAATTATTATAGTAGTTGTTTGACTATAATCGGTTAATCATATTTCGTTTGTATTTCCTCTGTCTTTTCTTCCCTCAGTCTTTTCTCTTATCTGTCTTTTCTTTTCTCTGTCTTTTCTTCTCTCTGTCTTTTCTTTTCTCTGTCTTTGTTTTTCTCTGTCTTTGCTTTTCTCTGTCTCTTCTTCTCTCTGTCTTTGCTTTTCTCTGTCTTTTCCTCTCCTTGTCTTTTCCTCCCCCTGTCTTTTCTTCTCTCTCTCTTTTCTTCTTTCGGTCTTTTCTTCTCTCTGTCTTTTCTTTTCTCTGTCTTTTCCTCTCCTTGTCTTTTCCTCCCCCTGTCATTTCTTCTCTCTGTCTTTTCTTTTCTCTGTCATTTCTTCTCTCTGTCTTTTCTTTTCTCTGTCTTTTTTTTTCTCTGTCTTTTCTTTTCTCTGTCTTTTCCTCCCCCTGTCTTTTCTTCTCTCTGTCTTTTCTTTTCTCTGTCTTTTCCTCTCCTTGTCTTTTCCTCCCCCTGACTTTTCTTCTCTCTGTCTTTTCTTTTCTCTGTCTTTTCCTCTCCTTGTCTTTTCCTCCCCCTGTCTTTTCTTCTCTCTGTCTTTTCTTTTCTCTGTCTTTTTCTTCTCTCTGTCTTTTTCATTTCTGTCTTTTTTTTTCTCTGTCTTTTCTTTTCTCTGTCTTTTCCTCCCCCTGTCTTTTCTTCTCTCTGTCTTTTCTTTTCTCTGTCTTTTCCTCTCCTTGTCTTTTCCTCCCCCTGTCTTTTCTTCTCTCTGTCTTTTCTTTTCTCTGTCATTTCTTCTCTCTGTCTTTTCTTTTCTCTGTCTTTTTTTTTCTCTGTCTTTTCTTTTCTCTGTCTTTTCCTCCCCCTGTCTTTTCTTCTCTCTGTCTTTTCTTTTCTCTGTCTTTTCCTCTCCTTGTCTTTTCCTCCCCCTGTCATTTCTTCTCTCTGTCTTTTCTTTTCTCTGTCTTTTCCTCTCCTTGTCTTTTCCTCCCCCTGTCTTTTCTTCTCTCTGTCTTTGCTTTTCCCTGTCTTTTCTTCTCTCTGTCTTTTCTTTTCTCTGTCATTTCTTCTCTCTGTCTTTTCTTTTCTCTGTCTTTTCTTTTCTCTGTCTTTTCCTCCCCCTGTCTTTTCTTCTCTCTGTCTTTTCTTTTCTCTGTCTTTTCCTCTCCTTGTCTTTTCCTCCCCCTGACTTTTCTTCTCTCTGTCTTTTCTTTTCTCTGTCTTTTCCTCTCCTTGTCTTTTCCTCCCCCTGTCTTTTCTTCTCTCTGTCTTTTTTTTCTCTGTCATTTCTTCTCTCTGTCTTTTCATTTCTCTGTCTTTTTTTTTCTCTGTTTTTTCTTTTCTCTGTCTTTTCCTCCCCCTGTCTTTTCTTCTCTCTGTCTTTTCTTTTCTCTGTCTTTTTCCTCTCCTTGTCTTTTCCTCCCCTGTCTTTTCTTCTCTCTGTCTTTTCTTTTCTCTGTCATTTCTTCTCTCTGTCTTTTCTTTTCTCTGTCTTTTTTTTTTCTCTGTCTTTTCTTTTCTCTGTCTTTTCCTCCCCCTGTCTTTTCTTCTCTCTGTCTTTTCTTTTCTCTGTCTTTTCCTCTCCTTGTCTTTTCCTCCCCCTGTCATTTCTTCTCTCTGCCTTTCTTTTCTCTGTCTTTTCCTCTCCTTGTCTTTTCCTCCCCTGTCTTTTCTTCTCTGTCTTTTCTTTTCTTTGTCTTTTCTTCTCTCTATCTTTTCTTTTTCTCTGTCTTTTTCTCTCTGTCTTTTTCTTTTCTCTGTCTTTTCCTCCTTGTCTTTTCCTCCCCTGTCTTTTCTTCTTTCTTCTTTTCTTTCTTTTTCTCTGTCATTTCTTCTCTCTGTCTTTTCTTTTCTCTGTCTTTTCCTCTCCTTGTCTTTTCCTCCCCCTGTCTTTTCTTCTCTCTGTCTTTTCTTTTCTCAGTCTTCTTTTTTTTCTCTGTCTTTCTTTTTTCTCTGTCTTTTTCCTTTCTTGTCTTTTTTCCTCCCCCCTGTTTTTTTCTTCTCTCTGTCTTTTATTTTCTCTGTCTTTTTCCTCTCCTTGTCTTTTTCCTCCCCCTGTCTTTTCTTCTCTCTGTCTTTTTTTCTCTGTCATTTCTTCTCTCTGTCTTTTCTTTTTCTCTGTCTTTTTTTTTTCTCTGTCTTTTTCTTTTCTCTGTCTTTTCCTCCCCCTGTCTTTTTCTTCTCTCTGTCTTTTCTTTTCTCTGTCTTTTCCCTCTCTTTTCTGTCTTTTCTTCTCTCTGCTTTTCTTTTCTCTGTCTTTTCTTTCTCTGTCATTTCTTTTCTCTCTGTCTTTTTTTTCTCTGTCTTTTTTTCTCTGTCTTTTCTTTTCTCTGTCTTTTCCTCCCCCTGTGTCTTTTCTTCTCTCTGTCTTTTCTTTTCTCTGTCTTTTCCTCTCCTTGTCTTTTCCTCCCCCTGTCTTTTCTTCTCTCTGTCTTTTCTTCTCTCTGTCTTTTCTTCTCTCTGTCTTTTCTTTTCTCTGTCTTTTCTTTTCTCTGTCTTTTCTTTTCTCTGTCTTTTCCTCCCCCTGTCTTTTCTTCTCTCTGTCTTTTCTTTTCTCTGTCTTTTCCTCTCCTTGTCTTTTCCTCCCCCTGTCTTTTCTTCTCTCTGTCTTTGCTTTTCCCTTTCTTTTCTTTTCTCTGTCTTTTTTTTTCTCTGTCTTTTCTTTTCTCTGTCTTTTCCTCCCCTCTGTCTTTTCTTCTCTCTGTCTTTTCTTTTCTCTGTCTTTTTTCCTCTTCTTGTCTTTTTCCTCCCCTGTCTTTTCTTCTCTCTGTCTTTTCTTTTCTCTGTCATTTCTTCTCTGTCTTTTTTCTTTTCTCTGTCTTTTTTTTCTCTGTCTCTTTTCTTTTCTCTGTCTTTTCTTCCCCTGTCTTTTCTTCTCTCTGTCTTTTCTCTCTGTCTTAAAATCTCCCTGTCTTTTTCTCTCCATCCAGTCATTTCTTTTCTTGTCTTTTCTTTTCTCTGTCTTTTCTTTTCTCTGTCCAGTTTTTCTTTTTTCTTTTCTGCCTCCCAAAAAATTCTTTTTCTCTGTCTTTTCTTTTCTCTGTCTTTTTTTCTCCTTGTCTTTTCCTTTCTGTCTTTTCTTTCTCTGTCTTTTCATCCAGTTCTCTCTGTTTTTTTTTCAGTCTTTTTTCTTCTTTCCCTCTGTCTTTTCTTCTCTCTGTCTTCTTTTTCTTTTCTTTGACTCTTTTCTTCATAATCCCTTTCTTTTCTTCCTCTCCACAATCTTTTCTTTTCTCTGTCTTTTCTTTCTCTCTGTCATTTTTTTCTCTGTCTTTTTTTCTCTCTGTCTTTTCTTTTCTCTGTCTATTTTCTCTCTGTCTTTTTCTTTTCTGCTGTCTTTTCACAATCCTTTTTCTCCTGTCTTTTCTCTTCTCTGTCTTTTCCTCCCCCTGTCTTTTCTTCTCTCTGTCTTTTCTTTTCTCTTTCAATGTCTTTCTTCTCTCTGCCATTAAAATCTTTTTCTCTGTCTTTTTTCTCTCTGCCATCCAGTAAAATCACAATCCCTTTTCTTTCTCTGCCATCCAGTAAAATCACAAACCTTTTCTTCTGCCATCCAGTTTCAAACCATTTTCTTCTCTCTGCCATCCAGTAAAATTTTTTTTCTCTGTGCCATCCAGTTTTCACAAACCCTTTTCTCTCTCTGCCATCCAGTAAAATCACAAACCCTTTCTTCTCTCTGCCATCCTTTTCACTCTCTTTTTTCTCTCTGCCATCTGTCTTTTCTTCTCTCTTTTCCAGTAAAATCTGTCTGTTTTCCTCTTTCTTTTCTCTGCCATCCTGTAAAATTTTTTTCTTCTCTGCCATCCTAAAATCCAATCCTTCTTTTCTTCTCTCTGCCATCTTTAAAATCATTTCAAAACCTTCTTTTCTTTCTCTGTCTTTTTTTCTCTGCCATTTTCTTTTTCTTTCTCTGCCATCCAGTAAAATCTTTTCTTCTTTCTTTCTTTTTCTTTTCTTCTCTGCCATCCAGTAAAATCACTCCTTTTCTTTTCTCTGCCATCCATTAAAATCTCTGTCTTTTCTTCTCTCTGCCATCCAGTAAAATCACAAACTCTTTTCTTCTCTCTGCCATTTTTTCTCTGTGTTTTTTCTCTGCCATCCAGTTTTCTTTTCTTTCTCTGCCATCCAGTAAAATCACAATCCTTTTCTTTCTCTGCCATCCAGTAAAATCTTTTCTCTGTTTTTTCTCTCTGCCATCTTTTAAAATCACAATCCCTTTTCTTCTCTCTGCCATCCAGTAAAAATCACAATGTCTTTTTTCTCTCTGCCATCCTTTAAAATCACTGTCTTTTTTTCTCTCTGCCATCCTCAACTCTTTTTCTCTGCCATCCAGTAAAATTCCTTTTCTTTTCTCTGCCATCCAGTCTTTTCACAATCTCTTTTTTTCTCTGCCATCCAGTAAAATTCCTCCTTTTCTTTTCTCTGCCATCCAGTAAAATCACAATCTTTTTTTTTCTCTCTGCCATCCAGTAAAATCACAATCCCTTTTCTTTTCTCTGCCATCCAGTAAAATCACAAACTGTTTTCTTCTCTCTGCCATCTTTTAAAATCACAATTTTTTCTCTCTGCCATCCAGTAAAATCACAAACCTTTTCTTCTCTCTGCCATCCAGTAAAATTTCTCCTTTTTTCTCTGCCATCCAGTAAAATCTCTCTCCTTTTTTTCTCTCCATCCAGTAAAATCACAAACCTTTTCTTTTCTCTGCCATCCAGTAAAATGTTTTTTCCTTTTTCTTTTTCTCTGCCATTTTAAAATCACAATCCTTTTTTCTCTGCCATCTCTCACCTCGTTTTCTTCTCTTTTCTTTTCCTTGTCTTTTCTCTGCCATCCAGTAAAATCACTGTCTTTTTCTTCTGCCATCCTGTCTTTTTCTTCTCTCTGCCATTTTCTTTTCTTTCTCTGCCATCCAGTAAAATCTTTTCTCTGTCTTTTTTCTTTCTCTGCCATCCAGTAAAATCACAAACCTTCTCTCTGCCATCCAGTAAAATCACAAACCCTTTTTTTTCTCTGCCATCCAGTAAAATCACAATCCCTTTTTTTCTCTCTGCCATCCAGTTTTGCCATCCAGTAAAATCATCAACCTTTTCTTCTCTCTGCCATCCAGTAAAATCACTCTGTTTTTTCTTCTTTCTCTCTCCAAAAAAAACCTTTTTATTTTCAGTAAAATGTCTTTTCTTCTCTCTGCCATCCAGTAAAATCACAATCCTTTTCTTTTGCCTCTCAGTCTTTTCACAATCCTTTTTTTTTCTCTCATTCAGTAAAATCTTTCTCTCACAACCGTTTTTTTTCTCTGCCATCCAGTAAAATCACAACTTTTTTTTTCTTCTCTGCCATCAAGTAAAATCACAATCCCTTTTTTTCTCTTTTTCCCATCCAGTAAAATCACAAACCGTTTTCTCTCTCTGCCATTTTAAAATCACAAACCTTTTTTCATTCTCTCTGCCATTTTAAAATCACTCCAGTTTTCTTCTCTCTGCCATCCAGTAAAATCACTTTTCTTCATCTTTCCCTTTTCTAAAATTTGTCTTTTCTTTTCTCTCTGCCATCCAGTAAAATCACAATCCCTTTTCTTCTCTCTGCCATCCAGTAAAATCACAAACCCTTTTCTTCTTCTGCCATCCAGTAAAATTTTTTCTTCTCTCTGCCATCCAGTAAAATCACAATCCTTTTTTTTCTCTGCCATCCAGTAAAATCACTCCTTTTTTTTCACAAACCTTTTTTCTCTGCCATCCAGTAAAATCAATCTTTTCTTCTCTCTCATCCAGTAAAATCAATCCTTTTCTTCTCTCTGCCATCCAGTAAAATCACAATCCCTTTTTTCTCTCTGCCATCCAGTAAAATCTTTTTCTTCTTCTCTGCCATCCAGTAAAATCACAAACCTTTTCTTCTCTGCCATCCAGTAAAATCACAAACCCCTTTTCTTCTCTCTGCCATCCAGTAAAATTCTTTTTCTCTCTCATCAGTAAAATCACAAACCCTTTTTTCTCTGTCATCCAGTTTTTCTTTTCTCTGCCATCCTTTTCCTTTTCTCTCTGCCATCCAGTTTCTTTTCTTCTCTCTGCCATCCAGTAAAATCACTCTTTCTTCTCTCTGCCATCCAGTAAAATCACAATCCCTTTTCTTCTCTCTGCCATCCAGTAAAATCACAAACCCTTTTCTTCTCTCTGCCATCCAGTAAAATCACAATCCCTTTTCTTCTCTCTGCCATCCAGTAAAATCACAAACCGTTTTCTTCTCTCTGCCATCCAGTAAAATCACAATCCCTTTTCTTCTCTCTGCCATCCAGTAAAATCACAAACTTTTTTTCTCTCTGCCATCCAGTAAAATCTCTCTGTCTTTTTTCTCTGCCATCCAGTAAAAATCACAAACCTTTTTTCTTCTCTCTGCCATCCAGTAAAATCACAATCCTTTTTTTCTCTGCCATCCAGTAAAATTCTCTCTGCCATCAGTAAAATCACAATCCCTTTTTTTCTCTCTGCCATCCAGTAAAAATCACAATCCCTTTTCTTCTCTCTGCCATCCAGTAAAATTTCTGCCATTTTCTTCTTTTCTTCTGCCATCCAGTAAAATCACAAATCCCTTTTTTCTTCTCTCTGCCATCCAGTAAAAATCACAATCCTTTTCTTCTCTCTGCCATTTAAAAAAAATCACAATCCCTTTTCTTCTCTCTGCCATCCAGTAAAATCACAAACCCTTTTTCTCTCTCTGCCATCCAGTAAAATCTCAATCCTTTTCTTTCTCTGCCATCCAGTAAAATCACAATTTTTTTTTCTCTGCCATCCAGTAAAATCACAAACTTTTCTTTTCTTCTCTCTGCCATCCAGTAAAATCACAATCCCTTTTCTTTCATCCAGTTCTCTCTGCCATCCAGTAAAATCACAATCCTTTTCTTTCTCTGCCATCCAGTCTTTTCTTCTCTCTGCCATCCAGTAAAAATCACAATCCCTTTTTCTTCTCTCTGCCATCCAGTAAAATCACAATCCTTTTTTCTCTCTGCCATCCAGTAAAATCACAATCCTTTTCTTCTCTCTGCCATCCAGTAAAATCACTCCCTCTTTTCTTCTTCTGCCATCCAGTAAAATCACAAACCCTTTTCTTTCTTTTTCTTTTTCTCTCTGCCATCCAGTAAAATCACAATCCTTTTCTTCTCTCTGCCATCCAGTAAAATCACAAAACCCTTTTCTTCTCTCTGCCATCCAGTAAAATCCAAACTGTTTTCTTCTCTCTGCCATCCAGTAAAATCACAATCCCTTTTCTTCTCTTTAAAAATCACAATCCCTTTTTTCTCTCTGCCATCCAGTAAAATCACAAACCGTTTTCTTTCTCTGCCATCCAGTAAAATCTAAAACCGTTTTTCTTTCTCTGCCATCCAAGTAAAATCACAATCTTTTTTTTCTCTCTGCCATCCAGTAAAAATCAGTTTTCTTTCTCTCTGCCATCCAGTAAAATTCAAACTGTTTTCTTTCTCTGCCATCCAGTAAAATCACAAACCCTTTTCTTCTCTCTGCCATCCTTTAAAATCACAATCCTTTTTTCTCTCTGCCATCCAGTAAAATCACAAACCCTTTTCTTTCTCTCTGCCATCCAGTAAAATCACAATCCCTTTTCTTCTCTCTGCCATCCAGTAAAATCACAATCTTTTTCTTTTCTTCTCTGCCTTTTTCGTTTTCTTTTCTCTGCCATCCAGTAAAATCACAATCCCTTTTCTTCTCTGCCATCCAGTAAAATCACAATCTTTTCTTCTCTCTGCCATCCAGTTTCTCTCTGTTTTTTTCTTCTCTGCCATCCAGTAAAATCACAATCTCTTTTCTTCTCTCTGCCATCCAGTAAAATCACAAACCTTTTCTTCTCTCTGCCATCCAGTAAAATCACAATCCCTTTTCTTCTCTCTGCCATCCAGTAAAATCACAATCCGTTTTTTCTTCTCTCTGCCATCCAGTAAAATCTGTCTTTTCTTCTCTCTGCCATCCAGTAAAATCACAAACCGTTTTTTCTTCTCTGCCATCCATCCCTTTTCTTCTCTTCCATTCAAAAATGCCTTTTTCTTCTCTCTGCCATTTTCTTCTCTCTGCCATCCAGTAAAATCACTCCTTTTCTTCTCTCTGCCATCCAGTAAAATCACAAACCTTTCTTCTCTCTTTTTTCTCTCTGCCATCCTTTAAAATCTCTCCTTTTCTTCTCTCTGCCATCCAGTAAAATTGCAATCCTTTTCTTTCTTCTCTCTGCCATCCAGTAAAATCTCAATCCTTTTCTTCTCTCTGCCATCCAGTAAAATCACAAAACCTTTTCTTCTCTCTGCCATCCAGTAAAATCACAATCCTTTTCTTCTCTCTGCCATCCAGTAAAATCACAATCCTTTTTTTCTCTGCCATCCAGTAAAATCACAATCCCTTTTCTTCTCTCTGCCATCCAGTTTTCCTCTTTTTTCCCTCTTTCTCCTTTTTTTTTTTGCCATCCCACAAACTCTTTTCTTCTCTCTGCCATCCAGTAAAATCACAAACCCTTTTTTTTCTCTGCCATCAGTAAAATCACAAACCTTTTCTTTTCTCTGCCATCCAGTAAAATCACAATCCTTTTTCTTTCTCTGCCATCCAGTAAAATCACAATGTCTTTCTTCTCTCTGCCATCCAGTAAAATCACAAACCCTTTTCTTCTCTCTGCCATCCAGTAAAATCACAATCCCCCTTTTTTTCTTCTCTGCCATTAAAATCAAAACTTTTTCTTCTTCTCATCCAGTAAAATCTTTTTTTTCTCTCTGCCATCCAGTAAAATCACAAACCCTTTTTTCTCTCTGCCATCCAGTAAAATCCACCCCCTTTTCTTCTCTCTGCCATCCAGTAAAATCACAATCCTTTTCTTCTCTCTGCCATCCAGTAAAATCTTTTTCTTCTCTCTGCCATCCAGTAAAATCACAACCTTTTCTGTTTTTTCTCTCTGCCATCCAGTAAAATCACAAACCTTTTCTTCTCTCTGCCATCCAGTAAAATCACAAACCTTTTTTTCTCTCTGCCATCCAGTAAAATCTTTTCTTTTCTTCTCTCTGCCATCCAGTAAAATCACAATCTCTTTTCTTTCTCTGCCATCCAGTAAAATCACAAACCTTTTTTCTCTCTGCCATCCTAAAATCACAATCCTTTTCTTCTCTCTGCCATTTCAAATCCCTTTTCTTCTCTCTGCCATCCAGTAAAATCACAAACCTTTTTTTCTCTCTGCCATCCAGTAAAAATCCTCCTTTTTCTTCTCTCTGCCATCCAGTAAAATCTTCTCTCTGTTTTTTTCTCTCTGCCATCAGTAAAATCACAAACCCTTTTCTTTTCTCTGCCATCCAGTAAAATCACAATCTGTTTTTCTTCTCTCTGCCATCCAGTAAAATCACAATCTTTTTTTCTCTCTGCCATCAGTAAAATCACAAACCGTTTTCTTCTCTCTGCCATCCAGTAAAATCACAAACTCTTTTTTCTCTCTGCCATCCAGTAAAATCAAACTCTTTTCTTTCTCTGCCATCCAGTAAAATCACAAACCGTTTTCTTCTCTCTGCCATCCAGTAAAAATCTTTTCTTTCTCTGCCATCCAGTCTTTTCTCAATCCTTTTTTCTCTCTGCCATCCAGTAAAATCTCAATCCTTTTTCTCTCTCTTCATCCAGTAAAATCACAAACTGTTTTCTTTCTGCCATCTCTCTCCTTTTTTTTTCTCTGCCATCCAGTAAAATCACAAACCTTTTCTTCTCTCTGCCATCCTTTAAAATCACAATCCTTTTTCTTCTCTCTGTAAAATTTTCTTTCTTCTCTGCCATCTTTTAAAATCAATCCCTTTTCTTTCTCTCCATCTTTTCTTCTCTCTGTCTTTTTTCTCTCTGCCATCCAGTAAAATCACAAACTCTTTTCTTCTCTCTGCCATCCAGTAAAATCACAATCCTTTCTTTTCTTCTCTCTTCTCCCATCCTTTAAAATTTCTTTCTTTTCTCTCTCTGCCTTTTCTTTTCTCAATCAGTTTTCTTCTCCCTTTTCTTTTCTCTGCCATCCAGTCTTTCACAATCCTGTCTTTTTCTCTCTGCCATCCAGTAAAATCTCAATCTTTTCTTCTCTCTGCCATTGTCTTCTTTTTTTCTTCTCTCTGCCATCCAGTAAAATCACTCCGTTTTTCTTTTCTGCCATTAAAATCTCTGTCTTTTCTTCTCTCTGCCATCTTTTCCCTCCACCTCTCTTTTCTTCTCTCTGCCATCTTTTAAAATTCTCTCTTTTTTCTTTTCATCCAGTAAAATCTTTTCTCTTTTCTTTCTCTGCCATCCAGTCTTTTCCTCCCCTGTCTTTTCTTCTCTCTGCCATTTCTAAAATCTCTGTCTTTTTTCTTCTGCCATCCAGTCTTTTCTTTCTCCTTTTCTTCTCTCTGCCCCCTGTAAAATCTTTTTTTCTCTCTGCCATTTTTCTTTTCTCTTTTCTTTTCTGCTTTCTTTTCTCTGTCTTTTCCTTCCTTCTCTCTGCCATCCAGTAAAATCACAATCTTTTCTTCTCTCTGCCATTTTCTCCTCGATCCTTTTTTTCTCTGCCATTTTTAAAATCTCTGTCTTTTTCTTCTCTCTGCCATCTAAAATCTTCTTTTTCTTCTCTCTGCCATTTTTTTTTCTCTGTCTTTTTCTTTCTCTGTCTTTTCCTCCCCTGTCTTTTCTTTCTCTCCATCTTTCTTTTCTTCCAATCCCTTTTCTTCTCTCTGTCTTTTCTTCCTTGTCAATCTTCTCTTTTCCTCTCTCTGTCTTAAAGAGGTATCTCTCTGTCTTTTTTTTCTCTCTGTCTTTTTCTCTAAAATCTGTCCCTTTTTTTCTCTGTCCATTCACTTTTCTGTCTTTTTTTTTCTCTGCCTTTTCTCAATCCCTTTTCTTCTCTCTGTCTTTTCTTCTCTCTGTCTTTTCTTTTTCTCTTCTTTTCTTTCTCTTGTCTTTTCTTTCCCCTTTTCTTTTGTCTTTTCTTCTCTCTGTTCTTTTCTTCTCTTTTCTTTTCTTCTCTCTTTGCCATCTTTCCTCTTTCTCTTTCTTTTCCTCCTGTCTTTTCTTTTCTCTTTCTCATTTTTCTCTGTCTTTTCTTTTCTCTCTCTGTCTTTTTCTCTCCTTTTCTTTTTCCTCCTCTTTTTCTTCTGTCTGTCTTTTCTTCTCTCTGTCTTTTCTCTCTCTGTCTTTTCTTTTCTCTTTCCCTCTTTTTCTTTTTCTCTGTCTTTTCTCCCTCTCTGTCTTTTCTTTTTCTCTTTCTTTTCTTTTCCCTTTTCTTTTCTCTCCTTGTCTTTTCCTCCCCTTGTCTTCTCTCTTCTCTTCTCTCTTCTTTTTTTCTCTCTGTCTTTCTTTCCCTTTCCTTTTCTTTCTCCCCCTTTTGTTTTCTTCTCTCTGTCTTTTCTTCTCTCTTGTCTTTTCTTTCTTTTCTCCCCCTTTCTTTTCTTCTCTCTGTCTTTCCTTTTCCCTTTCTTTTCTTCTCTCTGTCTTTTTTTCTTTTTCTCTTTCTTTTTTCTGTTTAACGTGTTTTCTTTGTCTTTTCTTCTCTCCCTTTTCTGTCTCTTTTTTTTTTCTGTCTCTGTCTTTTTTTCCTCCCTTCTTTTTCTTCTCTCTGTCTTTTCTTTTTCTCTGTCTTTTCCTCTCCTTGTCTTTTCCTCCCCCTGTCTTTTCTTCTCTCTGTCTTTTACTTTTCTCTCTCTTTTCTTTTCTCTCTTTCTTTTCTTTCTTTTCCTCTCCTTGTCTTTTCCTCCCCTTTTCTTTTCTTCTTCTTTTTCTCTCTGTCTTTTCTTTTCTCTGTCTTTTCCTCTCCTTGTCTTTTCCTCTCCTTGTCTCTCTTTTCTTCTCTCTGTCTTTTCTTTTCTCTTTCTTTTCTTTCTCTGTCTTTTTCTTTTCCTTGTCTTTTCTTCCCCTGTCTTTTCTTCTCTCTCTCTCTTTTCTTCTCTCTGTCTTTTCTTCTCTTTTTCTTTCCTTTTCTTTTCCTCTCCTTGTCTTTCCTCCCCCTCTCTGTCTTTTCTTTTCTCTGTCTTTTCTTCTCTCTGTCTTTTCTTTTCTCTGTCTTTTCCTCTCCTTGTCTTTTCCTCCCCTGTCTTTTCTTCTCTCTGTCTTTTCTTTTCTCTGTCTTTTCTTCTCTCTGTCTTTTCTTTTCTCTGTCTTTTCCTCTCCTTGTCTTTTCCTCCCCCTGTCTTTTCTTCTCTCTGTCTTTTTTCTCTTTTTCCTTTCTTTGTCTTTTTCTCTCTGTCTTTTCTTCTCCCCTTCTTTTCTTCTCTCTGTCTTTTCTCTTTCTTTTCCTCTCCTTTTCTTTTTTCTCTGTCTTTTCTTCTCTCTGTCTTTTCTTTTCTCTCTTCCTCTTTCTTTTCTCCCCTGTCTTTTTTCTCTTTTCTTTTCTTTTCTTGTCTTTTCCTTTCTCTGTCTTTTTCTTCTCTCTGTCTTTTTCTCTTTTCTTGTCTTTTCTCTCCTCTGTCTTTTTCTTCTCTCTGTCTTTTCTTTTCTCTGTCTTTTTCCTCTCTTTTGTCTTTTCTCTCCCTGTCTTTTCTTCTCTCTGTCTTTTCTTTTCTCTGTCTTTTCTTCTCTCTTGTCTTTTCTCTCCCCCTTTTCTTTTCTCTCTGTCTTTTCTTCTCTCTGTCTTTTTTCCTTTCTGTCTTTTCCTCTCCTTTTCTCTTTTTTCTCTCTCTGTCTTTTCTTTCTCTCTTCTCTTCTTTTCTCTCTGTCTTTTCTTTTCTCTCTCTTTTTTTTTCTTTTTCTTTTCCTCTCCTTGTCTTTTCTTCTCTCTGTCTTTTCTTCTCTCTGTCTTTTCTTCTCTCTGTCTCTTTTCTTTTTCTCTGTCTTTTCCCTCTCCTTGTCTTTTCCTCCCTTGTCTTTTCATTTCTTCTCTTTCTTTTTCTTTTCTCTCTTCTTTTCTTTTTCTTTTCTTTCTCTTTTTTTCTTTCTTTTCTCTTTCTCCTCTTGTCTTTCTTCTCTCTGTCTTTTCTTCTCTCTTCTTTCTTCTTCTCTGTCTTTTCTTTTCTCTTTCTTTTTCCTCTCCTTTTCTTTTCTTTCCTTTTTCTTTTTTTCTCTCTTTCTTTTCTTTTCTCTGTCTTTTTCTTCTCTCTTGTCTTTTCCTCTCCTTGTCTTTCTTCTCTCTGTCTTTTCTTCTCTCTGTCTTTTCTTTTCTCTGTCTCTTTGTTTTCTCTTTCTTTTCCTCTCTTTGTCTTTTCTCCCCTGTCTTTTCTTCTCTCTGTCTTTTCTTTTCTCTCTTTCTTTTCTCTTTCTTTTTTTCTTCTTTTCTTTTCTCTTTCTTTTTTGTCTTTTCTTTTCTTTTCTCTGTCTTTTCTTTTCTTTTCTGTCTTTTCTTCTCTCTCTTGTCTTTTTCTTTTTTTCCTGTCTTTTCTTTTCCTCTCCTTGTCTTTTCCTCCCCTGTCTTTTTTTCTCTGTCTTTTTTTTTCTCTTTTTTCTTTCTCTGTCTTTTCTTTTCTCTGTCTTTTCTCTCTCCCTTGTCTTTTCTTTTTTGTTTCTTTCTTTTTCTTCTCTTTCTCTTTCTTTTCTCTGTCTTTTCTTCTCTCTGTCTTTTCTTTTCTTTCTTCTCTTTTTCTTTTCTGTCTTTTTCTTTCTCTCTTTTTCTTTCTCTCTTTGTCTTTTCTTCTCTCTGTCTTTTTCTTCTCTCTCTGTTTTGTCTTTTTCTTTTCTCTCTCTTTTTCTCTCTTTGTCTTTCTTTTCTCTGTCTTTTTTTCTTCTTCTGTCTTTCTTTTCTTTTTCTTTTTCTTCTCTCTGTCTTTTCTTTTTCTCTGTCTTTTTTTTCTCTTTTCTTTTCTTCTCTCTGTCTTTTCCTTCCATTGTCTTTCTCTCTCTTGTCTTTTCTTTCTCTGTCTTTTCTTCTTCTGTCTTTTTTTTTTTCTTTTTCTTTTTTTTCTCTCTTGTCTTTTTTTTCTCTCTCTTTTTTTCTCCTTGTCTTTTCTCTCTCTCTGTCTTTTCTTCTCTCTGTCTTTTCTTCTCTCTGTCTTTTCTTTTCTCTCTCTCTTTTCCTTTTCTTGTCTTTCCTTCTCTCTGTCTTTTCTTCTCTCTCTCTTTCTTTTCTCTTTCTTTTCTTTTCTCTGTCTTTTCTTTTCTTTTCTTTTCTCTCTCTTTCTTCTCTCTGTCTTTTTCTTTCTCTCTGTCTTTTTCTCTCTCTTTGTCTTTCCTCCCTTGTCTTTTCTTCTCTCTGTCTTTTCTTTTCTCTGTCTTTTCTTTTCTCTTTTCTTTCTTTTTAGACTCTTTTCTTTTTCTCTTGTCTTTTTTTCTGTCTTTTCTTTTGTCTTTTCTCTCTTTGTCTCTTTTCTTTTTTCTCTCTGTCTTTTCTTTTTCTCTCTTTCTTTTCTCTTTTCTTTTCTCTTTCTCTCTTTCTTTTCTCTTTCCTTTTCTTTTCCTCCCCCTGTCTTTTCTTTCTCTCTGTCTTTTCTTTTCTCTTTCTTTTCTTCTCTCTGTCTTTTCTTTTCTCTGTCTTTTCCTCTCCCTGTCTTTTCTTCTCTCTGTCTTTTCTTCTCTCTGTCTTTTCTTCTCTCTGTCTTTTCTTTTCTCTGTCTTTTCCTCTCCTTGTCTTTTCCTCCCCCTGTCTTTTCTTCTCTCTGTCTTTTCTTCTCTCTGTCTTTTCTTCTCTCTGTCTTTCTCTTTTTTCTTTTCCTTTTTCCTCTCCCCTGTCTTTTTCTTCTCTCTGTCTTTTCTGTCTTTTTTTTCTTTTTCTTTTTTTCTCTGTGTTTTTCTTTCTCTCTGTTTTTTTCTTCTCTCTTTTGTTTTTTTCTTTTCCTCTTGTCTTTTCCTTTGTCTTTTCTTCTCTCTGTCTTTTCTTTCTGTCTTTCTTTTTCTTTTCTTTTCTTTTCCTCTCCTCTGTCTTTTCTTCCTCTGTCTTTTTTCTCTCTGTCTTTTCTTCTCTCTCTTTTCTTTTCTCTGTTTTTTCCTCTCCTTGTCTTTTCCTTTTTCCCCTGTCTTTTCTTTTCTCTGTCTTTTCTTTTCTCTTTCTTTTCCTTGTCTTTCCTCTCCTTGTCTTTTCCTTCCCCCTGTCTTTTTCTTTCTCTTTTCTTTTCTGTCTTTTCTTCTCTTTTTCTTTTCTCTGTCTTGAGTTTCCTCTGTCTTTTCCTTTTTGTCTTTTCTCTCCCTGTCTTTTCTTCTCTCTTGTCTTTTCTTTTCTCTGTCTTTTCCTCTCTCTGTCTTTTCTTCCCCTGTCTTTTCTTTTCTCTGTCTTTCTTTCTCTCTTGTCTTTTTTCCTCCTTTCTTTTCCTTTTCTTTTTCCTCCCCCTGTCATTTCTTTTCCTCTCTGTCTTTTCTTTTTCTCTGTCTTTCCTCTCCTTGTCTTTTTCTTTCCCTGTCTTTTCTTCTCTCTGTCTTTGCTTTTCCCTTTCTTTTCTTTTCTCTGTCTTTTCTTTTCTCTGTCTTTTCCTCTCCTTGTCTTTTCCTCCCCCTGTCTTTTCTTCTCTCTGTCTTTTCTTCTCTCTGTCTTTTCTTTTCTCTGTCTTTTCTTTTCTCTGTCTTTTCCTCTCCTTGTCTTTTCCTCTGTCTTTCTTCTTTTCTTTTTTTCTCTTTCTTTTCTTTCTCTGTCTTTGAGATCTTTCTTTTCTTCTCTTTTCCTTCTCTCTCCTTGTCTTTTCCTCCCTTCTCTGTCTTTTTTTTTCTCTCTGTCTTTTCTTTTCTCTGTCTTTTTTCCTCTCCTTGTCTTTTCCTCCCCCTGTCTTTTCTTTTCTCTGTCTTTTCTTTTCTCTGTCTTTCCTCTCCTTGTCTTTTTCCCTGTCTTTTTCTTCTCTCTGTCTTTTCTCTCTTTCTGTCTTTTTTTTCTCCTCTGTTTTCTTTTCTCTGTCTTTTCTTTTCTCTGTCTTTTTCTTTTCTCTGTCTTTTCCTCTCCTCTGTCTTTCCTCCCCTGTCTTTTCTTTCTCTCTGTCTTTTCTTTTCTCTGTCTTTTTCCTCTCCTTGTCTTTTCCTCCATGTCTTTTTCTTTCTCTCTGTCTTTTCTTTTCTCTGTCTTTTCTTTTCTCTCTGTCTTTTCTTTTCTCCCCTGTCTTTCTCTTCTTTCTTTCCCTGTCTTTTCTTCTCTCTGTCTTTTTCTTTTCTCTGTTTTTTTCTTTTCTCTGTCTTTTTCTTTTCTTGTCTTTTCCTCTCCTTGTCTTCAGACCCTCCTGTCTTTTCTTCTCTCTGTCTTTTTTTTTCCTGTCTTTTTTTCTTTTCTCTGTCTTTTTTTTCTGTCTTTTCTCTCTCTCTGTCTTTTCCTCCCTCTGTCTTTTTTTTTCTCTGTCTTTTTCTTTTCTGTCTCTTTCTTTTCTCTGTCTTTTCTTTTCCTTTTCTGTCTTTTTTTTCTCTGTCTTTTCTTTTCTCTGTCTTTTCTTCTCTCTGTCTTTTCTTTTTCTCTGTCTTTTTCCTCTCTCTGTCTTTCTTTTCTCTGTCTTTTTCTTCTCTCTTTTTTCCTCCCCTGTTTTTTTTTCTCTCTTTTTCTTTTCTCTGTCTTTTCTCTCCTTGTCTTTTCCTCTCCTTGTTTTCTTCTCTCTGTCTTTTTTCTCTCTGTCTTTTCTCCTCTCTGTCTTTTTCCTCTCTTTCTTTCTTTTTTCTCTGTCCCCTTTCTTTTTTCTCTCTTTCTTTTTTTTTCTTTTCCTCTCCTTGTCTTTTCCTCCCCCTGTCATTTCTTTTCTCTGTCTTTTCTTTTCTCTGTCTTTTCCTCTCCTTGTCTTTTCCTCCCCCTGTCTTTTCTTCTCTCTGTCTTTGCTTTTCCCTTTCTTTTCTTTTCTCTGTCTTTTCTTTTCTCTGTCTTTTCCTCTCCTTGTCTTTTCCTCCCCTGTCTTTTCTTCTCTCTGTCTTTTCTTTTCTCTGTCTTTTCCTCTCCTTGTCTTTTCCTCCCCTGTCTTTTCTTCTCTCTGTCTTTTCTTTTCTCTTTCTTTTTTTCTCTCCTTTTCTTTTTCTCTGTCTTTTTTCTTCTCCTTGTCTTTTTTTCTTCTCTCTGTCTTTTCTTCTCTCTGTCTTTTTCTTCTCCTCTGTCTTTTCCTCCCCCTTGTCTTTTTTCTCTGTCTTTTCTTTTCTGTCTTTTCTGTCTTTGTCTTTTCCCCTTGTCTTTCTTTTCTCTGTCTTTTTCTTTTCTCTGTCTTTTCTTCTCTCCTTGGATTTTTCTTGTCTTTTCTTTTTCTCTCTCTGTCTTTTCTTTTCTCTGTCTTTTCTTTTCCTTGTCTTTTCCCTCCTCCTGTCTTTTCTTTTTCTCTGTCTTTCTTTCTCTCTGTCTTTTTCTTCTCTTCTGTCTTTTTCTTTTTCTTTTCTCCTCTCTTTTCTTTTTCTCTGTCTTTTCCTCTCCTTGTCTTTTTCCCAGTTTTTCTTCTCTCTGTCTTTTCTTTTCTCTGTCTTTTCCCTCTCCTTGTCTTTTCCTCCCCTGTCTTTTCTTCTCTCTGTCTTTTCTTTCTTTTTCCTCTCCTTTTCTTTTCTCTGTCTTTTCTTCTCTCTTTCTTTTCCCTTTTCTCTGTCTTTTCTTCTTTCTGTCTTTTCCTTCTGTCTTTCCTTTTGATTCTCTGTCTTTTCTTTTCTCTGTCTTTTCCTCTCCTTGTCTTTTCCTCCCCCTGTCTTTTCTTCTCTCTGTCTTTGCTTTTCCCTTTCTTTTCTTTTCTCTGTCTTTTCTTTTCTCTGTCTTTTCCTCTCCTTGTCTTTTCCTCCCCCTGTCTTTTCTTCTCTCTGTCTTTTCTTTTCTCTGTCTTTTCTTTTCTCTGTCTTTTCCTCTCCTGTCTTTTCTTCTCTCTTTTCTTCTCTGTCTTTTCTTTCCTTTTCTTTTCTTCTCTCTGTCTTTTCTTCTCTCTGTCTTTTCTTCTCTCTGTCTTTTCTTCTCTCTGTCTTTTCTTCTCTCTGTCTTTTTCCCTCTTTCTCTCTGTCTTTTCTTCCCTCTGTCTTTTCTTCTCTCTGTCTCCCCTGTTTTTTCTCTGTCTTTTCCTTTCTCTTGTCTTTTCCTCCCTCTGTCTTTTCTCTCTCTGTCTTTTCTTTTGTCTTTTTTCTTTTCTCTTCTTTTCTTTTCTCTCTGTCTTTTCTTTTCTCTGTCTTTTTTCCTCTCTCTCTTTTCCTCTCCCTGTCTTTTCTTCTCTCTGTCTTTTCTTTTCTCTGTCTTTTCCTCTCCTTGTCTTTTCCTCTCCTTGTCTTTTCTTCTCTCTGTCTTTTCTTCTCTCTGTCTTTTCTTCTCCTTGTCTTTTTCTCCTCCCCTTGTCTTTTCTTCTCCCTGTCTTTTCTTTTCTCCTTTTTTTTTCTTCTCTGTCTTTTTCTTTCTCTGTCTTTTTTTCTCTCTTGTCTTTTCTTCTCTCCTTTATTTTTCTCTTCTTCTTTCTCTGTCTTTTCTTCTCTCTGTCTTTTTTCTCTTTCTTTTCTCTTTTCTTTTCTTTTCTTTCTCCTGTCTTTTCTTTTCTCTGTCTTTTCTTCTCTCTTGTCTTTTGCTTCTCCTCTTTTCTTCTCTCTGTCTTTTCTTTTCTCTTTTCCTCTCCTTGTCTTTTCCTCCCCTGTCTTTTCTTCTCTCTGTCTTTTCTTTTCTCTGTCTTTTTTCCTCTGTCTTTTCTTTTCTCTGTCTTTTTCTCTCTGTCCCCCTTTCTTTTTCTTCTTTCTTTCTTTTCTTCTCTCTGTCTTTTCTTTTCTCTGTCTTTTTCCTCTCCTTGTCTTTTCCTCCCCCTGTCTTTTCTTCTCTCTGTCTTTTTCTTCTCTCTTTCTTTCTTTCTCTCTGTCTTTTCTTCTCTTTGTCTTTTTCTCTTTCTGTCTCTGTCTTTTTTTTTCTCTCTGTCTTTTCTTTTCTCTGTCTTTTCTTTTCTTTTTCTTTTCTTTTCTTTCTCTTGTCTTTCTCTCTTTTCTTCTTTTTCTCTGTTTTTTCTCTCTTTCTTTTCTTTTTTCTCTGTCTTTTCCTCTCCCTGTCTTTTCTTTTCTTCTGTCTTTTCTCTCTCTTCTTTCTTCTCTCTGTCTTTTCTCCTCTCTGTCTTTTCTTTTCTCTGTCTTTTCTTTTCTCTGTCTTTTTCTCTCTGTCTTTTCTTTTCTCTGTCTTTCTCTCTGTCTTTTCCCTCTCCTTGTCTTTTCTTCTCTCTGTCTTTTTTTTTTCTCTGTCTTTTCTTTTTCTTTTTTTCTCTTTTTTTCTTTTCCTCCTTGTCTTTTCTTCTTCTGTCTTTTCTTCTCTGTCTTTTCTTTTTCTCTTCTCTCTTTCTTTTTGTCTTCTTTTCTCTGTCTTTTTTTTCTCTCTTTTCTTCTCTTCTTTTCTCTTTCTTTTCTTTCTTTTTCTGTCTTTTCCTCTCCTTGTCTTTTCCTCCCCTGTCTTTTCTTCTCTCTGTCTTTTCTTCTCTCTGTCTTTTCTTCTCTCTGTCTTTTCTTTTCTCTGTCCTTTCCTCTCCTTGTCTTTTCCTCCCCCTGTCATTTCTTTTCTCTGTCTTTGCTTTTCTCTGTCTTTTCCTCTCCTTGTCTTTTCCTCTCCTTGTCTTTTCCTCCTCCTGTCTTTTCTTCTCTCTGTCTTTGCTTTTCCCTTTCTTTTCTTTTCTCTGTCTTTTTCCTCCTCCTGTCTTTTTTCTCTGTCTTTTTCCCCTCTCTTTTCTTTCTTCTCTTTTCTTTTCTTTTTTTTCTTTCTTCTCTGTCTTTTTCTCTGTCTTTTTTCTCTCTCTTTGCTCCCTCTTTTCTTTTTCTTTTCTTTTTCTTCTCTCTGTCTTTTCTTTTCTCTGTCTTTTCTTTTCTCTGTCTTTTCCTCTCCTTGTCTTTTCCTCCCCCTGTCTTTTCTTCTCTCTGTCTTTTCTTCTCTCTGTCTTTTCTTTTCTCTGTCTTTTCCTCTCCTTGTCTTTTTCTTCTCTCTGTCTTTTCTTCTCTCTGTCTTTTCTTTTCTCTGTCTTTTCTTCTCTCTGTCTTTTCTTCTCTCTGTCTTTTCTTCCTCTGTCTTTTCTTTCTCTGTCTTTTCTTTTCTCTGTCTTTTCTTCTTTTCTCCCCTTTCTTTCCTTCCCTGTCTTTTCTTTTTCTGTCTTTTCTTTTCTCTGTCTTTTCTTTTCCTTGTCTTTTCCTCTCCCCTCCCTTTCTTTCTTTTCTCTGTCTTTTCTTCTTTCTTTTCTTTTCTTCTCTCCCTTTTCTTTTCCTGTCTTTTTTTCTCTCTCTTTCCTCCCTTTTCTGTCTTTTCTTTTTTTCTCTGTTTTTTCTTTTCTCTGTCTTTTCCTCTCCTTGTCTTTTTCCTCCCCTGTCTTTTCTTTCTCTGTCTTTTCTTTTCTCTGTCTTTTCTTTTCTCTTTCTTCCCCTGTCTTTTTCTTCTCTCTGTCTTTCTTTTCTCTTCTTTTCCTTCTGTTTTCTTTTTCTCCCCCTGTCTTTTCTTTCTTCTTTTTTCTCTCTTTTCTTTTCTCTCTCTTTTCCTCTCCTTGTCTTTTTCCCCTGTCTTTTCTTCTCTGTCTTTGCTTTTCCCTTTGTCTTTCTTTTCTCTGTCTTTTCTTTTCTCATTTTTGTCTTTTCTTTTCCCCTTGTCTTTTCTTCTCTCTGTCTTTCTTCTTCTCTTCTTCTTTTCTCTTTTCCCTTGTTTTTTTTCTCTTTTCTTTCTCCTTTTCTTTTCCCCCTGTCATTTCTTCTCTCTGTCTTTTCTTTTCTCTGTCTTTTTCCTCTCCTTGTCTTTTTCCTCCCCTGTCTTTTCTTCTCTCTGTCTTTGCTTTTTCTTTTCATTCCTCTTTCCTTTTTTCTTTTTGTCCCTCTCTTTTCTCTTTTCTCCCCTGTCTTTTCTTCTCTCTCTTTTTTCTTTTCTCTGTCTTTTCTCTTTTCTCTGTCTTTTCTCTGGTTTTTTCTGTTTGTCTTTTCCTCCCCTTTCATTTCTTCTCTCTGTCTTTTCTTTTCTCTGTCTTTTCCTCTCCTTGTCTTTTCCTCCCCCTGTCTTTTCTTTTCTCTGTCTTTTCTTTTCTCTGTCTTTTCTCTCTTGTCTTTTCCTTTTCTTTTCCCTCTCTTTTCTTCTCTCTGTCTTTCCTCTCCTTGTCTTTTCCTTTTCTTTTCTTCTCTCTTTTTCTTTTTCTCTGTCTTTTCCTCTCCTTGTCTTTTCCTCCCTGTCTTTTTTCTCTCTCTCTTTTTTCTTTTCTCTGTCTTTTCTTCTCTCTGTCTTTTCCTTTCCTCTGTCTTTTCTTTCTCTGTCTTTTCTTTTCTCTGTCTTTTCCTCTCCTTGTCTTTTCCTCCCCCTGTCTTTTCTTTTCTCTGTCTTTTCTTTTCTCTGTCTTTTCCTCTCCTTGTCTTTTCCTCCCCTGTCTTTTCTTCTCTCTGTCTTTTCTTTTCTCTGTCTTTTCCTCTCCTTGTCTTTTCCTCCCCTGTCTTTTCTTCTCTCTGTCTTTTCTTTTCTCTGTCTTTTCCTCTCCTTGTCTTTTCCTCCCCCTGTCTTTTCTTCTCTCTGTCTTTTCTTTTCTCTGTCTTTTCCTCTCCTTGTCTTTTTCCTTCTCTGTCTTTTCTCTCTGTCTTTCTTCTCTCTGTCTTTTTCTCTTTCTTTTCTTTTTCTCTTTCTTTTTTTCTTCTCTCTGTCTTTTCTTTTGTCTTTTCTTTTCTTCTGTCTGTTTCTTTTCTCTGTCTTTTCTTCTCCTTGTCTTTTCTCCCCTGTCTTTTCTTCTCTCTGTCTTTTCTTTTCTCTGTCTTTTCCTCTCCTTTTCTTTTCCTCCCCTCTCTTTCTTTTCTCTGTCTTTTCTCTTTCTTTCTTTTTTTCTCTGTCTTTTCTGTCTTTTCTTCTCTGTCTTTTCTTTTTCTTTTCCTCTTTTCTTGTCTTTTCCTCCCCCTCTCTTTCTTCTCTCTCTGTCTTTTCTTTTCTCTGTCTTTTCTTTCTTGTCTTTTCCTCCTCCTTGTCTTTTTCCCTTCTCTCTCTCTTTCTTTTCTCTGTCTTTTCTCTCCTTGTCTTTTCCTCCCCCTGTCTTTTCTTCTCTCTGTCTTTTCTTTTTCTCTGTCTTTTCTTTCTCTCTGTCTTTTTTCTTTTCTCTGTCTTTTTTTCTCTCTTGTCTTTTCCTCCCCCTGTCTTTTCTTCTCTCTGTCTTTTTTTTTCTCTTTTTCTCTCTCTGTCTTTTCTTTTCTCTGTCTTTTCTCTCTGTCTCTTTCTTTTCTTTTCCTCTGTCTTTTCTTTCTCTGTCTTTTCTTCTCTCTGTCTTTTCTCCCCTCTCTTTCTTCTCTTCTTTCTTTTTTCTTTTTTTTCCTTTTTTTCCTCCCCCTTCTTTTCTTCTCTCTCTTTTTTTCTGTCTTTTCTCTCCCTTGTCTTTTTCCCCTGTCTTTTCTTCTCTCTGTCTTTTCTTTTTCTCTGTCTTTTCCTCTCCTTCTCTTTCTCCCTGTCTTTCTTTTCTCTTCCTCTTTTCTTTTCCTTTTCATCTTGTCTTTTTTTCTTTCTCTTCTTTTTCCTCTGTCTTTTTTTCTCTGTCTTTTCTCTGTCTTTGCTTTTCTCTGTCTTTTTCTTTCTCTTTTTCTTTTCTTTTCTTCTCTCTGTCTTTTCTTTTCTCTGTCTTTTTTCTCTCTGTCTTGTCTTTTCTCTTCTCTGTCTTTTCTTTTCCCTGTCTTTTCTTCTCTCTGTCTTTTCTTTTCTCTGTCTTTTCCTCTCCTTGTCTTTTCCTCCCCTTTTCTTTTTCTTCTCTCTGTCTTTTCTTTTCTTTCTTTTTCTTTTCTCTGTCTTTTCTTTTCTCCCTTTTGTCTTTTCTTCTCTCTTTTCCTTTGTCTTTTCTTCTCTGTTCTTCTCTCTGTCTCTTTTTTTCTCTGTCTTTTCCTCTCCCCTGTCTTTTTTCCTCTGTCTTTTCTTTTCTGTCTTTTGTCTTTGTCTTTTCTCTCTGTCTTTTCTTTCTCTCTTTTCTTTTCCTGTCTTTTCCTTTCTCTCTTTTCTCCCCTGTCTTTTCTTCTCTCTGTCTTTTCTTTTCTCTGTCTTTTCTTTCTCTCTTGTCTTTTCCTCCCCCCTGTTTTTTTCCTCTCTCTGTCTTTTCTCTTCTCTCTGTCTTTTCTTTCTCTCTGTCTTTTCCTCTCTCTTTTCTCTTTTCTCTCCCTTTTCTTTTTTCTTCTCTTTTCTTTTTTTCTCTGTCTTTTCTTCTCTCTGTCTTTTCCTTTCTGTCTTTTCCTCTCCTTGTCTTTTCTTCTCCCTGTCTTTTTTTTTCTCTCTCTTGTCTTTTCTTTCTCTTCTTTTCTTTCCCTGTCTTTCTTTCTCTGTCTTTTTCTCTTTCTTTTCTTTCCTCTCTGTCTTTTCTTTTTCTTTTCTTTTCTCTGTCTTTTCCTCTCCTTGTCTTTTCCTCCCCTGTCTTTTCTTTCTCTCTCTTTTCTTTCTCTCTGTCTTTTCTTCTCTCTTTTCTCTGTCTTTTCCTCCCCTCTTTCTTCTCTCTTTTTTCTCCCCTGTCTTTTCTTTTCTCTGTCTTTCTTTTCTCCCTTTCTTTTCTTTTCTCTGTCTTTTTCTTTTCTCTGTCTTTCTCTGTCTTTTCTCCCTTTCCCTTTCTGTCTTTTCTTTTCTCTGTCTTTTCTTTTCTCTTCTTTTCTTTTCTTCTCTCTGTCTTTTCTTTTCTCTGTCTTTCTTCTCTCTTGTCTTTTCCTCTCTGTCTTTTCTTCTCTTGTCTTTTCTTTTCTTCTCTCTTTCTTTCTCTGTCTTTTCTTTCTCTGTCTTTTCCTCTCCTTGTCTTTTCCTCCCCTTTCTTTCTTCTCTCTCTTTTCTTTCTTTTTCTTTTCTCTGTCTTTTTCTTCTCTCTGTCTTTTTCTCCTCTTTTCCCTGTCTTTTCTTCTCTCTGTCTTTTCTTCTCTCTGTCTTTCTTTTCTCTGTCTTTTCTCTTCCTCTCTGTCTTTTCCTCTTTCTCTTTTCTTCTCTTGTCTTTTTCTTTCTGTTTTCTTTTCTTTCTTTCCTCTGTCTTTTCTTCTCTCTGTCTTTTTTCTCTGTCTTTCTCTGTCTTTTCCTCCCTTTCTTTTTTTTCTCTCTGTCTTTTCTTTTCTCTCTGTTTTCTTCTCTCTGTCTTTTCTTCTCTCTCTTTGTTTTTCTTTTTTCTCTTTTCTTTTCTTTCTCTCTTGTCTTTTCCTCCCCTCTTTTCTTTCTCTGTCTTTTCTTTTCTCTGTCTTTTTTTCTCTCTGTCTTTTCTTTTCTCTGTCTTTTTTTCTTTCTCTGTCTTTTCTTCTCTCTGTCTTTTCCTCTCTCTTGTCTTTTCCTTTTCTCTGTCTTTTCTTTTCTCTGTCTTTTCCTCTGTCTTTTCTTTTCTCCCCTCTTCTTTTTTTTCTCTCTGTCTTTTCTTCTCTCTGTCTTTTTTTCTTTTCTTTTTCTCTCTCTTTTCTTTTCTCTGTCTTTTTTTTTCTCTCCTCTGTCTTTTCTTCTCTCTGTCTTTTCTTTTTCTGTGTTTTCTTCTTTTCTCTCTTTTTCCTCTCCTTGTCTTTTCCCTTTCTTTTCTTCTCTCTGTCTTTTCTTTTCTCTGTCTTTTCCTTTCCTCTTTTCCTTGTCTTTTCTTCCCTCTGTCTTTTCTTTTCTCTCTTTCCTTCTTGTCTTTTTCCCTTTCTTTTCTTTTCTCTGTCTTTTCTTTTCTCTTTCTTTTTTTCTCCTCTTGTCTTTTCCTCTCCTGTCTTTTCTTCTCTCTGTCTTTTCTTTTCTCTGTCTTTTCTTTTCTCTGTCTTCTCCTTTTCCTCCCCTGTCTTTTCTTCTCTCTGTCTTTGCTTTTCTCTTTCTTTTTCTTTTCCTCTCCTTGTCTTTTTTTCCCCTGTCTTTCTTCTCTCTGTCTTTTCTTTTTTCTGTCTTTTCTTTTCTCTGTCTTTTCTTTTCTCTCTCTTTTCTTCCCTCTGTCTTTTCTTTTTCCTGTCTCTTTTTCTCTCTGTATTTTCTACAAATATTTTCATGGCATCTGCTCTGATGAGCTATTTTCACTGGTGCCCTGAATGAACTTAAGCGTGATACTAGTTTGACATCTGGGTCCTACCCATTTACTGTCGAAACAGTTAAATGTAACCGCCTCTTCTCCGCCATTAGCTTCTTTTATTCAGCTTCAAAGAAAAGTGTTGTGGATTCCGAGATGAAATCCGGTACCAATAAATAAAAAACTCCAGTAAATGAATATATAAAATTAATGTATTAACGTAATAATACAAACTGGTAAAGAAGGTCAGTAGTTCCAGGAATACGGGTTAGTAGCAAAATATCTATACAGTCTTTGGTATTGAAGTATCGGTGTATGACTTCTTACTGAGTCTACGTGCTCACTCACTGTGACTCCTACAACGCTGTTACCTCACCCTCACTCTTTCGGTTACCTACAACCTTTTACTCTGTCACTCTGGACTCGACTCGACTCTTCGGTCTTCCTCTCTCGGGTCTTCACGTAGCCGTAGTATATGTATATACTGGGTGAGTCCATTTGTGTAAAAAGGGGAGTACCCCTCAACAGAAAGTCGGTTCACTGTGTCGTTCGAGACAATTTTTATCTCCAGAATCTACCTTACATATCTACAAGTCTACCATTCGCGCATTCTTAGAATATTGCTGGCACATATGGTCCAGTGTTTCTGCTATTTACCTTAAGCTTCTTGATAAGATCCATAGAAGTATCAGCAA
Organism: Acanthosepion pharaonis; assembly: GCA_903632075.3. Classification (NCBI taxonomy): domain Eukaryota; kingdom Metazoa; phylum Mollusca; class Cephalopoda; order Sepiida; family Sepiidae; genus Acanthosepion; species Acanthosepion pharaonis. The sequence continues at coordinate 619,077 of CAHIKZ030000693.1, forward strand.
TTTTATTGGTACTGGTCGGCTTCAGTGACTTGCCCACTGCCGTAAGGTTGCCTCTCTGTGCCTTTTCTATAAAAAAAGCTTTCATGTTAATTTTCTAAATGAGCTCTTCCTTATTTTTTTTAAGCGTTTCACACCAAGCAAAGTGGAAGCTACAAGCAAGCAAGGGGTTACAGAGAGTTGAAGCAAGAGCAAATAACAGTGATAGACGAAGGATGAAAAGAAGAATAGGGGATAGAGCAAGGCATCTGCAGACGTCGATTGACATTACATTTGAATTGTTGAAGATTATAGCTATGAAAGAAACAGGAAAATTGGAGCGAGTTCCACTGGCAAGAAGTGCGAGACATGAAGCTATTGGACTAGAAGAGACGGCTACATTTAACAGTTTCGATAGTGAAAGTGTCAGAGCGAGATGCCAGCCTAGTAGAACGCTTAAATTCATGTAGTCTGGGAACCAGCAAAAGCAGCTCATCATCTGTTACCATGAAAGTATTTGTAAAAACGACAGAGGGATGCGACGGCACATCTATGAAAGAGGGACTGCAGACGAGATGCCAGGTCAGGGCCATTTACATTGCATATTCGTCTCTGGATTTTATCAAGAACCTTGAGACAAACAGAAAGGGTACCGGGCCATATATGTCAGCAATACTCCATGCAAGGGCGAATGGTTGATTTGTAGATCTGGAGGATCGATTCCGGGGAGAAAAATTTCCTGGCGTGGCACAGGGAGCCAAATTTCCTTGCGGTGGACGAAACAATTGACTCAATGTATTTGTTCCATCTCAGGTTAGCAGTCAACGTAAGACCGAGCAGCCGCAGAGAGGTGCTCTCGGGCAGTTGAGCGCCAGACATTCTAATGGAGGGCAGGGAAGGATCTCTGTGGTGATTAATAGAGAGCAGTTTTGTTTTTGAGGCGTTAATGTTAACCAGCCAATTTCTGCCCCGGTTCGCAACCGATTGGAGGTCTTTTTCGAGACAAACGGCCAGGCTAGTTTTGTCAGTGACGCTAGATTTATTTTTGAGGCAGTAGTAAATTGTAGTGTCGTCCGTGTAGATGCCTACTTGGGAATCTATGACGTCTGGGAGATCATTGATGAAGATAAGGAACAGAGTAGGGCCTAGGATGGAGCCTTGGGGAACACCTGCGTTCGTGGAATAGCAGCTGGAGATGGTATCTAAACATTTTTAAATTAAGTGAAGTAACCGTAAGTTCTATGCTAACAGTTTCTTTTCTCGTACTTCTCCTTGAGGAACTCCTTTCCGGTTCCATACTTCCCAGCCAACTTGAATCTGCAAAAATTTAAATGCAATGTCAATCGCTATCTACTCTCTCCTGATTACTCAATCCTTTTACCACTAATTATTTAAATTTCTGTTAATAATTCATCCACACTCTGTACCGCCATTGCGTCTTAGTGGCTTTACTACCTTGCATCGGGTGATACCGATTGAAGAAACAAAAACAAAACTGTAGGATGCAGCGTACTGTGTATTTATTTGCGTTTATTTTTTTTATTTGGAAAAGGTACGCCAAAACGGTTTCTGATATCTGGCGCCAAAACTTTTGGCCATTTAGTAATTATTATACGACGATGAATGTCAGCAAAGCTATCATGAAAATCAGGCACAATTCTGTATGAACGAAGATTAAATGTGACGACCTTTGGTACCGTGTTCGGTCGATATACCTCTTCTTTCGTACTTAAAACGGGACCCGTTCCTTTATGTACAAAAGAATGCGTGTTCGAATTCTTTGACTTTAAGCAACGAGTGAATTCTTTATTCTGGTATTCTTTCTTATTAATACAGAGTGCGGCAGAAATACCTTCCATACATACCTACCAGAAATACCTCCCACATGAACGTAAAATATAAGCTAGTTAAAGACACCGTTGCCACTAAGACCTTACGATTAAGTGGCGGGTATTTCTGAGAGTTATTATTCCCACTCTCTCTATAAACGTTATTGTTAGAAGATAATGTATTACTAAAGGTACAAAGAAACAAGTTCCGAACTGCTATATATTAGGTTAGTGCATAATTATCAGGCGTTTTTGTAGACGAATTATTTGTTAAAAAAATTTCACTTTAATAAAAATATTGTTTTATTTTCAGGTTACAAAAATGCGTATCGATAATCATACGCTCCGGAATAATCATTTAAAAATACTATTGTTATTGTTGTGTTTCTTTTTGCATAATAAATATTGTTTAAAAACGCCTGATAATTATGGACCAACCTAATAATTTCAATCCGCCTAAATAACAGAATAATGCTGGAAGACCTGCTCACAGATGAAGAGGAAACTTGAGTCACCCTTCCACTGAAGGATGCTGGGTATAACATGAATAGAATATGTGAACAATTAGGAAGTTTTAAAGAAACTGTGAAAGTTAGTATTAGGAACACTGAAATGAATGTTCGGGGACACATAATGAGGAAAAAGGGTTTGAAGGATCTGACCCCCACAAAACATAATGAAGACAAAAATGTCAGAGGCAAACAGTGAGCAACGTATCTAGTGGGCTTCTGTAAATGAAGGGCACAATAGGGATTGGGTTGGATATTAATGAAAAAAATGTTTAAATCTATAAATGATTAGAAGTTGTTGAGAGCAATGATCTCCTATGCTCTGAAAAGAAACGGCTCATAAAAGAAATAGCTACTATAGCCAAAATTATTCTGTTATTAGAATCTTGATTGAATATCAAACCAAGCGAGAAGTTGGAACATTGATGAACCATCAAACACAATGTACAAATAATGCTGACAACAATTTGACAGAATGTTGGGGAACCGGCAGTGCATTCTTATTGAAACCGGAAGTGCATTCTTACTGCATCGATGCTTCGTAGCTTCAGATCACTGAGGATATTGTCCCGCATATACACGAAATTATCACATCAATTTCAGCACACTGATCACGGTTTTAGATCTCTTAAGAGTTTTCTTAGTTTATAGATCACATTTACAAATATAAATATATATATATAATCATCCACAGACAGACTATATATATATATATATATATATATATATAGTCATCCATAGACAGATTGTTTATCTGTATCAGAGCACATCATGGCTAGACACCCGATTGCTTCAAGCCGGAATCGAAACCCAACCGATTTGGCATTAGTCAGAGATTCTACCACCAAGCCATCGCTGCACGGCAGAGAGAAAGAGAAATTTTAACGTTTTCACTAGGCGAAAGGCGTCAGTAGCTAGGAGACCTCGATTCGAGTAGAAGGGCATTGCATTAGCAGCAGCAGCCACTGTTTATAGGATAAAGGACAAATAGGAAACGTTTATCGATCGAACATATTTCATTTTGATTAAAGCTTTAATAAAAGTGAAAAATGTTAGATTTATAAACGTTTCCTGTTTGTTCTTTATCCTATATTATTACACACACACACACACACACACACACACACACACACACACACACACACACACACACACACACATATATATATATATATATGTTGCAAAGGTATTTTATAATATAATAATATTGTACGGTGATCATTTATCATCAAAATTCAATATACTCTGAACTTTTATATACCCGTAAGTATCACTAGATTTTGGACATTTCATACATGTCAACCTATATATATATATATATATATATATATATATATATATATATGTAGACGTGTGTGGGGTGGTGTAACGTGAATGCACGGCTGCAATTTTCGACAGATTTGCACCAAAATTTACGCACATGCTCCAAGTTAGCGGAAGGCCAAGACCGACTTTGCAGTTTCAACTTCCATCGATAGTGGAAATAATCGATTTTTCATGCTTCTACGTCAGTTTTCATGTAGTTTGCGGCCATTTTGTACTGGCCAGAGTGATATCCTATAGCTGGCTGCCACGAATAGGCAGGAAGATTCTAATTGCCAGCGTGAGAGCTAACAGCTGACTGACACTAATGTTAACTAGCATGCTAGTTAATCGATAGCTGCATTCGTCACAAGTGGGAAAGATTTAAATCTGCATGGCACTTTACTCCAATTGGCTCATTCGCTTGCTTAAACTCAACGTTGATTCTGATTCCGCAGAACTGGGTTGGGTGTGAAAAAGTATTTGTTGTTAACATTCTTTTTTCATTCGGTTTTTTCAGTTACGAGTCCTTTTTTAAAGCTGATCGTTTTGTGTTCATTCGTAACAGATTTAATGTTTCGTATAGAGCTTAGAAAAAATTCGCAGTGTGAGATAGGCAAGAAGTAAGGCATGTAGCAACATCAGCACAGCAAAGGGCACTCGTTTAAAGGCAAGGAAGGGCAAAAATATTTTAAGTGATAGCGATTGCTGTATGAGTCGTACGAATTTTTGAATCAAGCACGCCGGGCCATGCTGTCTGATATATAAGGTAAATTTACTGTGGGTGAAATAGCAATTAAAGCAGTTTCTCGACATTTTTCGTCTTAGTGAATTGTTTTCCATTTTAATTAGAGTAAAAAAATTTATGTGAAAATTGTGGTCAGTCTCATTATGGGGAGCAGCTAATGCATTCAGTGTGTTCTATAGTTATATATTAATGAAGATTTATCAATATATCCGAGCTATGTTGATTGTTTAGGGAAAATATTTTGGAAAGAACCAAATGCGCGAAATTGAAAAAAATAAAAAAAATTACATGCCTTGACTTCACTAAGAAGAGATCCCATTGTTAATCCAAATTTTTGTTTATAAAAATTATCATGTGAAATATCATTGTTTGATGACAGAAGATTTTTATTATTTTAGCTATTGGTAGGGAGGGATTTATCTTTGATTATGTTAGATGCTATTTTTTAAGAGATTTAAGCATTTTTCAACCGAGACGTTACTGTAAAGGGATTTTATATCTAAACTAACCATGAGTTTGTTGGTCATATTTGTTTCCATTATTTATTCAATTAGGTTGCCTGATTTTATTTTTATATCTGTTCGTTTCAAGCATAGGGGTTGCAATTCTTATTATGGCTTTTACCTTTTTGTGGGGAGCGCTGTCTATACCTGCAATAATGGAGCACATTGGGATGCATGTATTGTGGGTTTTAAGGAGACAGTAAAGATCTGGTATCCTAGTGTGATATTCTATTAGTCTATGCCACGATTTGTTTCCATGTTGTTGTAGAGTAGTTTTCACAGTGGAGGCTTGTATTTCCCTGAGTCGGTCCTAAACAAGGTTCGACGTACAAAACGTTAGGAACTTGAAAATAATAGTTAATGACGCAGCAATCTAGTTGTGGTGGTTGATATTTCAATGTCTGACATCGACTGACTCACCAACTCTACTGGTGACTGCTACTACTACTACTACTTATTATATCTGGGAGAGTCTATTAACAATAGAATAGGTATGTTTCGGTATAACACATGTTTAATTAGTTTCTTAAACACCATGATAAATTTTTGTGTTTCAGTAATTATTCTCTGTTCTTTTATTTTTCATGTGTCGGTATCCTTGAGTATTAAATTCATTTTTCATGATGACAATCCCATCTCTCTTGTACGCGGAGGAAATGTAGATGTCCATATATTTTTGCTAGCTTCCTTAATGTATTTAAGTATCTCCCTGGTAATATTATTCCGTTGTTGGTTTCTATAGTGACAATGAGGCGGGATTGTCTCTTTCATGGCTGAACGCAATATGTAAACAGATTCTTGTCAATACTGATATCATTGTGCACAATTCTTATATTTACATCTATCTATCTATCTATCTATTTGATTAGTGCAAATAAACGAAAATAATTTTTTCTTTCTCGGCAATTTATATATACGGGTCATCACTGACCAGTATATATAAATTGCAGAGAAAAAACAACACTCGTGGCCTGACGATGGCGCGTAGCATGAAACAGACTGCCGCCTATAAGTGTTAACTTCAATGTTCACTTTCATATTTGCACACATTCTATCT
>CAHIKZ030000693.1:627500-632500 GCA_903632075.3 Acanthosepion pharaonis
TTTTTGAAATAACAATAATAAGATTATTTTAAAAAAATATCAGCCATCGACTGTTTAAAAAATCCAGCAAATTTAATTTTACAATGAAAAAAATCATTTATAATAATGGTATCTTTTATAATTTTATATATATATATATATATATATATATATATATATATATATATATATCGGTTGAGCTCTCTGGGGAGGAAGTGTGTGTTTGTAAACAGTGACTATTACAGCTAATAATGCAAGACTCTTCGGTAAATCGAATCAAGTTTCTCTCAGTCAATGTGTGTTTATCTAAAAAATAAATACACTTAAAATTCACCTTCATCAAAGGCTTAGTGATAGAATCCCGACTGACGCCATATTCAGTCGGGTTTCCATCTTAGCTAGACAACCGGACGTCTATCCACACCGATGAGCTGTGATATAGCGAAAGTGTCTGGATGACAATTTTATATATATATATATATACATATATATATATATATATATATATATATATATATATATATATATAAATATATATCGAGAGTGAGATTGAGTAAAGAGAGAGAGATGACACGTACGTTACACCTTGTAATTGATTGCAAGCCATCATAAATATAAATAAATATAATTATTTAAAAGAAGTAAGAGGGTACAAATGAAAAAATAAGACTGACAAGCTTCTCCATTTGACTGAAGCAGACGCTAAAAGCACGAGTGTCTTATCGCCTCCTATATCTTTTCTCTCTATTTTTATTATTATGCATCTCTTTTCTCACTAAAATCAAACAATATCTTTGATGTACCTGTTTCTTCTGTCTTTTCCCGCCATCATAATAGAATAGTCCATTATTTGTCGGTGGCAATGTTCGGGCGTGTCGCGCATACTAACTAACTAACAGATGAACAAGCAGAATAATAATATAATGTTTTGAAGAAAATGTTTTTCCTCGGGCGACTAAACATTTTACGCTAATGATCTTCATATGTTACATCCCGTCATGTTCTTCGTTGGCGGCCAGAAAACACGCTGCCATTGTGCTTACTAGAGCGCGCCTGTTCTGCTAGTGGCTAAATGTCAGCCTGGAATATGGGCAAATCAATCCAGGGATCAATTACACGTAAAGATGGCATTTTTATCAATCACTTAATCATGGCCCACCTTTAATGATCTATCAGACATTGTCTGGCCAATTCTATTTAGTGCTGTTGCCAAATCTACACCCCCAACCGCCGCCAACCATCACTGATTCTCCGCCTCCACCCGCCCCATATCACTGCCATCTAGGTATCATCAATCTTCGTATGGGATTAAGGTTTCGTCGACTTCAAGTGATACGGTAAGATTGATGGGATAATTCCGAGGTTTACCTTGTAAGCTTCAAAAAACCTTCATGAATATTTTACAGGGAACATATAGCCTAATTTGCGTCAAATAGCAACGAGAGAAGACAATTCAAAAAGTCAGAAGACTGTATGGCTGAAGTGGCTAGTCAAGTAAAAATGATCGTTCTCGTAGAAAACATTCGAAAACCCATAATATTTCTTTCCTTGGTTCAGTAGAAAATACGAGTGTAAGTAATAAAAAAAAAATTATTGCTGCTATTACAGTGTAAACATGGCCGCTCCCCTAGCAGTGTGCACGCAGGAGGAACAAATAACTGTGATCCGAATTTGCAGAAAATATGCTACCTCATAGATGATAACTCGGTGATTCGCCATTACCATCTCTCGAGCTTGGTGAATCTTCTCGTCAGTGGTGGAGGTTGAAGGATGTTTTGTTACTTCTTCGTGCGTAACGCTTGTTCAGCCGCTTTTAAACTACTCGATCCACTAACACACACCTCTATGCGATAGTGAACTCTCGCCATATTGTTTTAAAAGCCTCAAGTTAATTTCAGTTCATGGCACATTTTCCGACCAGAGAAAACGGATAACTCCTCTTTGTTTCTCCTTGATGCGCACTGCTAGCGAAGCGGTCATGTTTACATTGTAAAGGCAGCAATAAAACTGGCGGGATCAATCTCAAACATCGCTTGCGGGATCCAACTATAAGCACGCATGAGCAGAAGGCAGTGTGACAAAGCTAAAGATATGTTAATTTGAACGTGCAATTTTTGCTGTTATCATTGTATCTTTTTACCAGCGCTCATATTGCAACTTTGTTGTTATTATCGCTTTTCTCTGGCACTGCTTATTACTGGATCCCATATTGTATTTATTTCTATGCTTGGTCGGCTCATGAGAGTGTGTGTTCAATACCCGGTTAAGGCAGTGGAGAACTTTCAGAGGGAAAATTAACAGGAGATAATTGATAACTGGCATCCATTACAAACATGGCACGTGGAATTAGAACAGTCTACCCCAATGAGCGAAATAAAGGGTTAAGTACGACATTCCAAGCACCTGAAGAAGGCCTGAGCGTACAACGGCCGAAACGTTGTAATAAATATGGCGACCAAGATGAGGACAATAGTCCGAATAGTGTAAATAATGTACATAATACCTCATCTCAGAAATATAGACAAATATTGGTATTTCTAGCAAAGAAAAAAAAACCCTGTTTATCCAACCCATCGTCTCCGACTATTGTTCGCAATGCTTTCCTCATAGAACACTCTTATGGTCGACAGTTGTTTATATAGAAACCTCTGACGCGACTATTTCAGAATATGACTCGGATTTTTAGATCTCTATTTTGGTTTTGTATCAATTTGTGTTGTTGCGTGAAGTTACGCCTCAAACGCATTTTGAAAATCGATATAAAGTTTACCCACTCTGATATTAATTAATCACCCTCCCCCCCAAAAAGAAAAAAAAAACAAAAAACGTATGAATTCATATAAGTATTGAAAAAGGCACCTTCAAAATTATCAGGTAAAAATGTGACAGAATTTACTTTCCCGTATAATATATCGTATATTTAACAAGCATACGAAACTCTTCTCAAACATCTTGACAACCACAAGTTCACAAGGACAGACGATATTAACGTAATAATGCTCTATAGGATTAGTCTGGTAATCATTGTTCAATGCCGAGTCATATTAATTTGATTTAGCTAAGTCTAACCCAAATTCCTAACTCTTACCGAGAACTGGAAACGTAATATGAGAAAAAAAATATCCAAAGTGATAAACAGAGACCTTCGCCCAAGAGGCATGCATTTGAATTATTTCAAAACAGACATCTTTTTATCTGTATGTGTTAAGGACACCATTGTTGTTCCAGATATTTTATATTTCTTATGTTGGCTTTAACATTCGTTGTCGGTTAGCGTTAACTGCGAACGCAATTCTTTATTTGTGGTAATGCAATTCGATATTAATGACATAATTGTGTTGTGAATATTTCTGAAGGCGATTCGGATAACCTTGCAAGTTGCTAACCGGGAGGTCGGTGGTGGTCAATTCTCTGCTCAATTTACGTTTCGAGCAGAAGTGGAGCAGCTGCACTAGTTCAAAGGTTTCTTCACGACACAGCGGAAATTGAAACTGGTCACTCGTGTACAAAAACTGTCCGACCTAAGATGGCTTATAGGAGGGAATATTCGAGGAGAGAGCCCTTAAGGCTTGTAGATCAATATCTTCCGTGTGGCGGAGGGAAGACAGATTACGGAACTCAATTTCAGTCGTCGGAAGATTCTCATATTGCAGATGGCGTAGTTGTGGTGTCAGGAAGTCAAGGAAAGGTCATTGAACTCAGTGGAAATACCTAAATTCAAATCGTTAGAACGAAACCGAATAAAATAGGAATTAAATTATGAATTATAAAATAAAGCATATATCATAATGTGTGCATGTGTGTATTTCGTGCTTTCTTACTCTGGCTATATTCGTGGTAAAATATATTGAACGCCCGCACGCACACACACACACACACACACACACACATATATATATATATATATGTATCTGCAAATGTATGTATACTGTAAGTATTATAATAGTTTTACCAATTATATTGATAGGTTTGGAATGAAAAAGTACTCAGGTGTAGGATTTAAGAAAGCTTTATTCAACTGTGAATACAAGGTTCGCATATAGTGTTCCTTTATAGTCCCAGTAAACAGAAATAGCTATCTCGAAGAGGAGAGTGACAAAACAAGGGCAGACCACTCTTGATTATTCATAACAAGGTTTACACTACTTTCTGGTCTTTTGACCAGCAGAAGAGCATTATCCCTTTGTTTCCTGTTCAGAAGTGGGTTCCTATGTTTTTTTCTAAGGGCTGCTACAGATCTATACTCCTAACGCTTGCTCATTCATAAGCTAAAAAAAAAGTCCACACAATAATCCTCAACTTTGAGTGGCTCTTGGGTCTGCTATTGGGTGAACATTAGTAAAAAATGTTTGTATAATCAATGCAATACGTTTAGTGTGCATGTTTGTTTTTCCTTACGGGTATACCTACTTTTGCGACCCCATATATTCCACGTGTAATAGAAAATTTTTCCAAATCGTGTAACGGCATGGGATATTTGTCCATCGCACAAAATGTTTAATATCTAAAAAAAACAAAGAAAAAAAAAAAACACTGAACTAAATGAGTTTCTTTTTGTTTTCCAGGTTTTAAATAAGACGTTTTAGCCATCTGACATCATTTGTTGAAAGAAAAAAATCACTGAAAAATTCTTTGAGCTATTCATCTAGAAAAATAATAGGTTAACATTGTTTTGTGTCTTTCCAACTGAGCAATGACGTAAGAGAAAAAAGATCATTCAGGCCTTCAATAATGGTAGCAAAATTCATACTCTGGCTTCCATCTTCAAAGTCCATTGAAGAACCATCAAGAGAATGGTGAATACGTTTTAAAAATAGGCAACAGTAGAGAGGAAAACTGGATCGGAAGGTCACAACAGCAAGAGAGATCATCATTTCAACTTAGAACTAAATACATTCTTATTGTTTAAAGTAGAGTGGAATAGTGTATTTAAAAATAATGACCTGATGAAGTTTCCTCTCTTGTCACGAGGCTTTATGAATTTAAACGTAATACTTGATTGTCAGCAAGCTTTCCTTGTT
>CAHIKZ030000693.1:637500-667500 GCA_903632075.3 Acanthosepion pharaonis
GGTGGAACGGATGTTGCCGACATGTAAAGTGACAATATTTAAGGATCCATAGAAGAAAGCAGAAAATAAGAACACATCTTAATCGATGATCAGAAATCGATGCTCTTCGACAGGGTAGTCATGGTAACTTAACGAATAGCACAGAAAAAAGGTTGTAAAGAAAGAAAGAAAGAAGAAAGATGAAAAACGTTGAGATGAAAGGAATAAAGATGGAAGCAAACCGAGAACTGGAGAAGAAAAAAAAGATATATATATATATCAACAGTGGTAGTAAGAGAGATACGAGGCCAAGAGTAGGAGAAGGAAATCTACTGTAAAACTACATTATCGTATATTGAAAAAGCAGAAATGAAAAATAAGTATTGCGCTGTTATCTCCCAAGTTTTCGAACGAGAGTGACATATTGAAATTAGATACTATGGAACAATTCAGTCAGTTATACGCCATAAGTGTTTAGGCAATCATATCTCTCTCGATTCAAAACTGACTAGGCAGATGATTTTCCTTCAGTAGGCTGACGTTTCTTTCTGCGGTAGACTGGATGCCAACCAAGGTACTCCTGTTATTCAACCCATATATGGAGGGAGAAGAGCTGGATTCATAACTTTCCCAAGGGTATTTGCGTGTAAGTGAATGTAACAAACCCGACCGGAATTCGAACTTATTTAACATTCCGAGCCGTTAGACATTACCACATACCGCATTCCTGGGGTGATTAGAGATTTTATAAAATTATTTTTTGTCGCTTATTTTGAGGTTGACGTTTATTTTCCGTATGTTCTTTTATTTTTGTTTTTTAATATACCATTTCAGTAATAATAATTTCAATAATAATAATAATAATTTTAATATATCATTTCAGTGAAAGTAATGTCAATAAAAATAATATTAATATACCATTTGAATGATAATAATTTCAGTAATAATAATAATAGCAATAATAATAATAATTTTAATATACCATTTGAATGATAATAATTTCAATAATAATAATAATAATAATAATTTTAATATACTACTTGAATGATAATAATTTCAACAATAATAATAATAATAGTAATAAAAAAAATTAATATACCAATTCATTGATAGTAATTTTAATAATAATAATAATTTAATATACCATTTGAATGATAATAATTTCAATAATAATAATAAAAAAAATAATAATAGTAATAAAAAAATAATATACCAATTCATTGATAGTAATTTCAATAATAATAATAATTTTTAATATGCCATTTCAATGATAATAATTTCATTAATAATAATAATTTCAATATACCATTTGAATGATAATAATTTCAATAATAATAATAATAACAACAACAATGATAATAATAGTAATAATAATAAAAAAATTAATCTGCAAATTCATTGATAGTAATTTCAATAATAATAATCATAATTTTTAAAATGCCATTTCAAAAATAATAATTTCAATAATAATAATAATAATAATAATAATAATAATAATAATTTTTAGTATATATTTCAATGATAGTAATTTCAATAATATTGATTTTAATATGCCGCTTCCATAATAATAATAATAATAATAATTCTTAGCATACCATTTCAGTGATATTAATTTCAATAATAATAATTTTTAACATAGAGTTTCAATAATAATAATAATAATAATAATAATTCTTAGTATACTATTTCAACGATAAGAATTTCAATAATAATAATTATTATTATTATTTTTAATATACCATTTCAATATTAAGAATTTCGATAATAATAATAAATTTTAATATATTTCACTAATAGTAATTTACTAAGTAGAGCTAATATAACCGTTACCATTATCACATTTCGACTGTTCTGTCCCCTGGCTTTCTTCAGGTGTCGAAATTTCGAAATGAATCATTTATTTAGTATACAGAGGTAGGATAGATTGTTCTCTGTTTCCTCTCAATTTTTAGTGGCATCTTTTAGACATCTTTTTTATTTTCTCTTTGAATTAGTCATCTGGTGACGTATGAGTGAAAATTATTATTTGTTTTTGTCTACTATTCAGGGTCCATTACACACGCACAGGAAATTATAAGAATTCTTACGCCAATTTTCCTTCACTCTTGTGTACCAAATACAAGGAAGTGAATGATCATGGCTCTCTACAAAATTCCCATCATTTGTAACTCCAAAATGAACATTTTTAGGTAGGTTATTCGATATATCCCGCTTCTCGGCTTGAGTTTCTCTTATGAGTGCCAATATGTCAAAGACTTCTTTGCTCATTTTGTACGTGCAAAGGCATGAATACATATCTTCCTCTCAGCTACCAGTTAAATAGTGGGACATGTATCTGAAAAAAGAAAAAAAACATAGTTATTCTAAAAGAATAATTATCGTTATAATCATTTATTCATTTAACGCATGTTGGGACGCTGCGATCACCTCTCCCTCCCATTTCTCTCTGTCTGGGGATGCCCTTCCAGCCTCAGTTACAATCATTCCAATCCACATGTTAATATTATCAGACCAAGAAATGGGTCGTCGTCCCTGGCGATGCTTGCACTCCATTGGGCCCAGCAGAATGTCATCATCGAAGCCGCCTTGTCGCATAATATACCCAATGTAACGGGGCTTATTTAGTGTCATCTCCTCTCTCACTACGTACCTTGTTCTGATAGTATCTAGCACCGATTTATTAGTGTGTCTCGCTGTGCATGACACTCTAAGAACTCTACCATCTCGAAAACATCAATCCGATGTCTTTCCCTCTTAGTCAGTGCCCATGACTCGCATCCATAGCTGGCGACAGCCAAAGCAATGGCTCGTAGTAATTGTAAATAGTAAAAAAAAAACTGTAAATGCAATATTCACTCTTAAAAAAAAATCAAGAAATAATCATTCTTACAAGCCAACCTATTTTTCGGCTTTAAATAATTCACAAAGGGTTGATAACCCGTAAAAAACTCAATCATTCAATCGTCATTATATCTCTCAAAAATGTCAACGTTTTCTTTCTTATGATTTTCTTCAAATGTCCACTTCCGGTTATTATTTGGGATCGCTTATTATTTTTTAAATAATTTTCCACGAGTGACGATTATTTTGTCTCAAGTTCATTAGACGTATATAAAAATTATTTAATTTACATATGAATCAGTTCACTTTTAAAATAAAGTTTTAAAATTCCCTCAGTATGACTATTAAACATTGCACACATTTGGTACAGAAGAGTGCACGCGAACTCGTTATATATAAAAACATAACAAGATCTTGAGAGAAATTTATTTGAGATAGTGAGAGATGAGGACAAGAAAATGTAAAGAAAAGCTATAGGAGCAGATTGAAAAGATCTGGTAAGAACGGGTGAAAGGGAAGGGAAAAATGAAACGAGCGAGGTAGTGGAAAAAGTGTGTATGAAACCGGAGGAAGAGAGGATGAAACCGGGCGAAGAGAAAAAAGGAAACGGAAGAGAGAATGTAACCGGAAGGTCGATCTAACGAAAGCAAAAGGCAGTTGAAATAAGGGTTAGTAACAAATAAGGTTTACATAAAATAATAATAATAATAATAATAAGGAGGAAAAGGAAAGCAAATGATAATGAATGAATGAAGAAAAGGAATGATGTCAACTCGAGATAGAAGCAAGTGATAAGAGCAACGAAAAAGGAATTGAAAGGAAAAAAAACAAACGTCCAATTAATTTTACCTGATAACAATCTCTGATCTTAATTACATTTTCTTGCGATAGACTGTTTGCTTGAAATCTAGTTATCTCCCTTTACTCACGACCTACTTTCTTTCACTCTGTTTTTCCTTATCTTACTTTCTTTATCCCTTTTTCTTTTTTTTTTCTTTCTTATTTTATCGTTGAAGGGGGGTGCCAAGGGAGATAACCGTAGCTCTAAGTTGGTCGACTCAAGTCAAACGCTATCGTTCATCGCCAGTAATGCATAGTCATTCTGAAACGGGTATCTCGCCATCGCCACTCCTTCTCAAGAATGATTATCTCGATTAGCAGTTTCAAGATTGGTGAAGAGTAAGGCTCCGCCCGTAGGCGTCGAGTGAACTATTGAAGGAGTCGATAAAATTCGGTTTTCTTTAAAAATGTTCAAAGTCATTATATAATAAAAGAAAAAGAATTTTTTTTTTCATAAATCACGTAAAAATAAAAATAAATACTAAAAAAAGCAGCCTAATAATCAATTCTGATTGAGAATGATTGGATTTCGATGCAATAGATAAATAAGAAATACCCGAAAAGAAATAATTTTATCTCCATCTTAAACAAGCTAATCAGCAGTTAATCATTTTTTTCGACTTGTTACGTAGATGACGATAGGTTGGTAGAGTAACGGTTAGTGACTCTGAAAGAGAAATAGGTAATGCGAGTTCGAATTCCAGTCGATCCTGTTACGTTCACATTAGCACAAATACTCTTGGAAAAGGTATGAATCCATCTCTTTCTGTTCCCCGATATGGGTTAAATAGCAGAGCTGACTTTTCCTTGAGGTGACAGTCTAGGAGAAGGAAATCTTTAAATATAAATACAAAACCAGCCTGAAGTGGGATAGTCCCTGCCTGCTTATCTTACTTAGACACTCTAATGATATAATGGCTAGAGTACATATGGTGCTCATACGACCATAATAGGTTACGTGGGATTGTAACGCGAGAGCCAATTCTATTTGCCTCTTCTAGTTTTATAGGACAAAGAAAAGCACCGCGAAACATGATGAGCTTGAGAAAATGGATGGTAGAGCAGGGTTTGGAAGAAATAACAAAAAAGACAAAACTTATTAAGAGGCACAAGGGACAGGAAGATGTGGAGGATCATAATCGCCTAAGTCCTGAAGGGAGATGACATATAAAAGAACTATATGAACATTGTTGTAAGGTTGCCCGCTGTTCTTCGGATTTAATGGAAACTGTAAGAATTAATAATAATGGCTAATCTAAGCAGAAATAATATCCCACAATTTAAAAGGTTGACAAAAAGACCACGTTACCTTTTATTAAAAATATTTCACTCTTGACTAAACAAAGGGATAAAGATTTTATTCATTTTGTTTTACAATTAATGGCCTCCAAATGCTGACTTCTATATGCCATATTCTGTGGTAGACTTTAAATCAGCTAATATTTCTGAAATAAAATTTCAGAAAAGTATATTTTATTTTGCGAAGATTTTTTTTAAAAGAAAGAATTACATTGCGATTAAAGATGGCTAAAAAAAGGGGCAATAATCAGCTATTCTAGAAAAAAAGAAAAGTCATTCATTCCAGTCAATATAATTTAGTTTTTGAAATACAGTAAAGCATTTTGCTTACTGGAAATATTAGATTTAATCTATTAGTTTGATATTAAAGCAAAAATAAAAACTTCTAGAAAGATTTTTATTTTTAAAAAATTTCTTTTAAAATTAGGGAATGCGTTTTTTTTTTTGTTTTTTTTTTTTTTGAGGTCCTTATATTATAACAATAATAAAGATGTCATGACGAAGTAATGAGTTCAGGTTGCTAATATATTGCTTTTTTATTTCTCTTGATACGTATTAACTATTATGGTTAATTTTAATCATTACAAAAATCAGAATTTTCGTAGAGTCGAGAAGAGATTTAAAATACAGAAAGAAAATCCTAAATTCCTGATATGCAGAAAATATAACAAATGTAAAATTATTTAAATATTGCTATCAATTTTGATGTCATAGTTAAGATAAAAAGTAATATTAGATTTTTATATAAATCATTCGTTTTTTATAATTTATTTTAATAGCTATTACTTATTAATAATTCTTATGAATCATTCAACAATGTATTCTTCATTGTTTACGACCTTCTGCCAAAGATTCACTAAATAGTTAGAAATCACTAAGTTTTAATACGAAAAATTCATCGAGCCATGCTTTAAGCTTCCCGCTGTTGTTAAACCTAACACCCATTTAAATTATTAGAAAGCGATCGATAAAATGTGGTATTCTGAAGAGAGAATAAGGTAGGTGTAGCAGAATTTCCCAACCGAGTTCTTTAATTGAATGTTTGGTCATGTTAACGATGCGGATGCACTGCAATGTGAATAATCATACTCTATCGCCAGTCAGGTCTTTCCAGCTGAATTTTTTCTTTCTGTTTGTTATTTGGTCAGCATAAAGCTTAGGGTTGACCATTTCGTTGTTTTGAAGTATTTAACCTCCGTACACAACAGAAATGTCTCGAACAACTTCGACGACTTGGTTTGGTTTGGTTTGTTTCTTTTACGGCATATCAATCTCAATGGGTTATTTAATGCCGACAAGATTTTTATTGCTGGTAATTTTTTTTTTCAAAAATGTATTGCTGTTAATATATTTTCAGAAATGTATGGCTGGTAAAATTTTTTCTTCAAACATTTTTTGCTGCTAATTTATTTTTACAAAAACGTATTGCTTGTATTAAAATCTAATTTTACACTTTCATAGTGTTTTGACCCAAATTTCGGGGTTAACTATTTTCCCATAGCTGGAACCCTAACAGGTGCTACCACTCCGGGTTAGGGTGGATCTGGGAACACTAGCAATTAAGAGTTGGTTTCGCGTTCCATAAAACTTAATGATCAGAGACCTTGCTGTTGCATGTAGTTTATTGTCTAACCCAGAACGCGGATGTAGTTTATCGTCATACCCAGGACACGGATGCAGTTTATCGTCTTACCCAGGACGCGGATGTAGTTTATCGTCTTACCCAGGACGCGGATGTAGTTTATCGTCATACCCAGGATGCGGATGTAGTTTATCGCCCAAACCCAGGACGCGGATGTAGTTTATCGTCATACCCAGGACGCGGATGCAGTTTATCGCCTTACCCAGGATGCGGATATAGTTTATCGTCTTACCCAGGACGCGGATGTAGTTTATCGTCATACCAAGGATGCGGATGTAGTTTATCGCCCAAACTCAGGACGCGGATGTAGATTATCGTCATACCCAGGACGCGGATGCAGTTTATCCCCTTACCCAGGATGCAGATGTAGTTTATCGTCTTACCCAGGACGCGGATGTAGTTTATCGTCATACCCAGGATGCGGATGTAGTTTATCGTCATACCTGGGACTGAACGATTTCGTGACTTTGATTAAGAGCAAAGAGATGAGTATGTCGAAGATACTCATTCTTCTTTACTTGGCATTCCATCTTAAAGAAGTGTTTAATCTGAAATAAAACTTCAATATCGTGATACTCCAGTTTCACAGGATGATGAGAGTTACTAAGAAGCACAAATGCTACGAAAGCTTTTTGTTCGAGATCATTCGCAAAACATCAGAAAAAAATGAACGAATATATGTAAAGCCTAAAATATAATAAAGGTTATTTTATTGATAAACATTCTAAATTCCTACCTTTCTGCCTTCCATTAGCATGGCTGATGCTAACCTCCAAAACAGTAACTCATTGCGCTTTCTCGTCTTAACGTTCTCTGTTGGCATGAAGTGGGAAGATTACATTGAAAAAATTGCTAGGTCAGCTGCAAGTAAAATTGGTTCCCTGTGATGATCTTAACAATATTTTTTTATCCACAGAATCTATCTTACATATTTTATAACGGCAAATTAGAGTAATGGATAGCGGCTTGGATTGAGGAATCGGAGAGCCGAGTTCGAATTTCAGTCGAATCCATTACATTCACTTACGTACTAATGCCCTTGAAAAAAATATGAATCCTCTTCTCCGACCAGCTATGGGTAAATAGCAGGACAGATCGTGTTCTATAGCTTTGGATAGCAACTGGTCTACCGCAGAAAGAAATGCCAACCTACTGCCTCGTCAGTCATGTATTACGCATGGCACATAACTGAGTGACTGAATCGTTCATGCTTTGAATATTGCAGACATACATGTCTTGGTGCTCCTATTATATAGTTAGCTATTCTTGATAAAAATCTAAAGACTCTGCAATGTTATTCGTCCTGAGCTAGCATCTCAGTTTCAGTTTCATCTCAACGCCATAATTTAGCTTCCCTGTGTTTTTTCTATAATTGAAATTGTTCTGTTGACTGTTCCTCTATGGTACGCCGACTTTATGAATTTAAACGCAGTACTAGATTGGAAACAAGGTCTCACACCGGACCGTAAGTTATATGGTTAGAGTTCTTTTCTCGCACTTCTCGCTTGTGGAAATCTCTTCCGGCTTCGTTCTTTCCGGTCAACTTTGGTCTTTAAAACTTTAAATGCAATGTCATTCGTTATCTTATAGCTTCTCAAATCCTGTTCTTTGTTCTCACTATTTAATAATATTTTTATTTTTCATATTCTTTCACACTCAATAACCACTTGTGTCTAGGAGGCTTTATTGCCTTATTTGGCGTGGGATGATTAAAAAAGTCAAAATAAGAAGCAAAAAAAAAAAAAAGAAATAACAAGTGTGTAAATTTACAGTTTCACATTCATTTTAACAATTTTCAGAAATTTATCTCTAGATTTGCATATTGAAACCCAGAAAAAAATGGGATGTCAGCGTTCCTCTCCGACATATCACACCTTCTATATTTATATCATGAATATATTTTAAATATATTTGATATAAAAATGATATTCTTTTAATTCGGGCTCCGTTGGGTTGTTCGTAAAATGCGTATATAATTACAAAAAAGAAAAAGAACGATTATTACTTTTATATATATATATATATATATATATATATATATATATATATATATGTATATAAACAAAGAAATAATCACACATAGAATCAATAAGAAATATTAATGCGATTATTGGCGACATCCATCGCTAGTAGTATAATGTATGCATTAAAATACTGTTGATCCATAGAGTGAAGTGATCCTCGTCTATAAAATTGATGTCTGTTGTTTCCAGTTTAGGTGTTCTTAAAATGTTAGTACTTACGAATAGTCTTCTATTCATCACCAGGCATGTGTTTTTTTCCTTATAAAATCAAAAACTTGAAGACGAAATAATTGTTTGTCGACCGAAAGATGTTTTTTGAATATCTCGGAACGTGCAAAGACGCAACGCTAAGTTTTTCCAAATTTTAAGTGAGAATTTTATTTAAATATTTCTTGTGATGTGTTAAATCCACATATTCTATTTTTACAAGTGTATTCAGTTAATATGTCATGAACTAAGGATCACTTCACTCTATGGATTAACAGTATTTTAATGCATACATTATACTACTAGCGATGGATGTCATAATAATCGCATTAATATTTCTGATTGATTCTATGTGTGATTATTTCTTTGTATGTAAATTATATGCTGCCTATTGTTTTATATATATATATATATATATATATATATATATATATATATATATATATATATATATATATATGCATTCTCTTAAGCACATCAACGTTCGTATGTGCAATTTATACAATGAAACCGATAAGAATGCATACGTCTGAATACATGCTAGAATGTTGTATGTGTGTATTCGTAAATATCTCTGTTGAGGTGTCTGCCTATGTCTTTGTGGATGTCTCTAAAGTTTTCTAAAAGGTCAAAAAAATGGCCGCTCGTTCATTAATTCGATTGACATTTCATGTGAGGTTAAGCCGCCTGCAAATCAATCGTCCCAAATATGGAGCTCTTAAGGTTAGCTATTCTTGAACAACAAAAACAACGACAACAACACCAACAACAACAGCAACAATAATATTGAGAGCACGAAGAAGAGAAAAGTTGGAGGAAATTTCAAAAGAGCAGAAGACAGAAATAAATATCATAGTCATTGTAATAAAAAAAGAATAACAAGTATAAAAAGATGTAAGATGAGGAGACTAAAAAAAACTAAAGAAAGGATAAGAATAATTTAATAATAATAATAATAATAATAATAATAAGAATAAGAAGAAGAAGAAGAAAAAGAAGAAGAAGAAGATTTCAAAAGAGCAGACGACAGAAAGAAATATCGTAATTCTAAGGAAGAAATATGATGCAGAAAAGAAGAAAGCATTAGAGAATTAAACGTAAAGGATGAAATAATAATAATAATAATAATAATAATAATAATAATAATAATAATAAGAAGAAGAAGAAGAAGAAGAAGAAGAGGAAACTATTCAAAGAAAGGGGGGATGAACATTGGAAAAGAATAATGAAAGAAATATGATATTTTAATCATAAAATGAAGAAAAAGAGAATGAAAATCAGGAGAAATAAAAAAATAAAGAAAGAAAGAATCGCTTCTAAGTCAGCAAAATAGTAAAGAAAATATTGAAACCTTGTGAAAAAATGCTAGCATCTCATCTACAGAGTAACCCATCAGTTATTACTATTGCGGAAAGTCTCTGCGTACTAAATCAGTAATTATAGAATACTGGGTATAGTGCTACAGTAGTGAGAAGGTTTTTTGCCACCCTTTATTAGTCCCTTGAAAGGTCAATCAGTGCAAATAATAGTAATAAGGATAATAACCTAATCAGAAGAAAAACGTGCGGAATAAGAGAAAACAACAACAGCAACAACAACAATAATAATAATAAACTTTTCTTTAAACTCATAATAAACTTTTCTTTAAGTATTAACAATAAATATATCTTAATTGTAATTATGGGTAAAATATATTCGTTTATAACAGGATTATGTAGATTTGAAAATAGTTTCATTTTATTTAACATAAGAGAGAAAAAAGAAATAGTCAAATAAAATTCCGTTGATAATTGAAGTTATGTCGGAGTTTTATGAAACGCCTTGTGTCTACTTGGGGATCCGAATGCTTATAAATGAAGATTCTACTGTTTTTGTTAAAAATAGTAAAATTATTTTTTAAAAAAATAGTAGGAGGAGTCCTGGCCCCACGAATGTGATGTCCTGCCATGGTATAGATATGCTCTGGCGCCCACAAAAGAGCTTCCACGTATGGGTAAATACGAACTAACAATAATGCTGACACAAGGAAAAATACTGCTAAACCGCATCGGTTATCACGCGGGTAACAAGGAGTGTGATCCCCAGTGAGGATGCAGACTAGGATTGAAAAGTCTGCAAACTATACCCAACGAGAACAAGAAGACAACAACGCCGAGGGCAGTCCTCAAAAAAGCTCTCTATATTCATTAAAAGAAAATCCCACAAAAAATAAATAAACGGTCTAGGGAAGACAAGAATGTGATGATAGTCTGCTTCTGCTTGCATGGATGATTTCCAAGGAACAATAAACACGTGCATATAAGACGCTGGAAGCGAAAATCGCACCGCAGCTCATGACGTCACACATGACCACGCGAGAATGAATTCGAGAAGTATTAAGTATGGGAAGCCGTTGGTATAAACCAATGGCTTATGTTACCAATTATAGATATTTAAGAATATTTGTGGAGATTAAATGTCTATAATTGGTGAAAAAATATGTATCAATATTGTGATTTTCTTTCTTCGTTTAATGATAATGCTATTAAGCTTATCAGACGTTATGAAAAGAATTTACATAAAATAAATAGACAACACTTGTCTATAATATTTAATGAAACATGTATGAATGAAAAATGCTGCCTAAATACACACACAATATATATATATATATATATATATATATATATATATATATATATGTATAATTATTTATATATTATATGCGGTACTTGTTAGAAAGCGCTCAATATCAGAGATAGAATAACATATTTGGTTGGATAGATGTGAGTTTGTGACTGGGTTTCACCTTGAGCGATCGTCAGCTGACGATCTAAAAGCGTGAAACCCAGGGTCAAAAACTCACATCTATCCAATATAAATATATATATATATATATATATATATATATATATATATATATACATAAAACATTAGGCAGCATATGATTTACATACAAAGAATAATCACACATAGAATTAATCAGAAGTATCAATGCGATTATTGACGACATCCGCAGTACATAAAAAAATTCCTATAAAAAAATTACTACTATGACATTACACTATATTATTGAACTATATACTTAGTTCATGACATAAAAACTGAATACACTTGTAAAAATAGAATACGTGGATTTAACACATCACAAGAAATATTTAAATAAAATTCTCACTTAAAAATTTGGAAAAACTTAGCGTTGCGTCTTTGCACGTTGCGATACCTTACAACCGTCAATAATAGCAGATATTCAAAAAACATCTTTCGGTCGACATACAGGTATATCGTCTCAAGTTTTTGATTTTATAGGGAAAAAAAAAAAAACAAAAAAAAACACATGCCTGATGATGGATGGAAGACTGTCCGTAAGTACTAGCATTTTAACATCAAATAAACAGAAAAACTACAGACAACAAGTTTTTCTTCAAGGATCAAAACTCGCACTATGGATGAACAGGATTTTAATGCATATATTATGTTTTCTAACGATGGATGTCGTCAATAATCGCATTGATACTTCTGATTAATTCTATGTGTGATTATTAATATATATATATATATATATATATATATATATATATATATATATATATATAAGGCAGGATGGGTGTGTGTGTAAAGAATCAAGCACGGGAAACGCCGGGCCATGCTGCTAGTCTGTCCTGAAGAAACAAAAATTTGAAAACTTAAAACTACAATTATCCCTGTTGTGATAAGAATCAGCATCTCAATGCTATAAAAGATTACATTGTTTGGAACTGCACATATAATCTGCAAAACCCTCTTCATCTTAAAGAAACGTCCCAAATGTGCATAGGTAACTCTCCCACACTGATCTTTTTACTATGAATAAGTGCACAGGGTACTTGATAATTAGACACTTAAAATTACATTCTGGCAAGATGATACCACATACTAATTTGTAAGATGTGAAAGCAAAAGTAATTCGAAGGACATATCTATATATTTGGAAAAACCCTCCATCGGAAATCGTCCGCGCGTAATGAGTTACCCGACATGGAAGTATTTCTATTTCTATCAAAACCTCTCACCATGTTTCGCATATTTGGCTGCGATGCATGTGCCCGGTATATATGGATGCTAGAATGGGTATATTCAACTTTGTATATTTGTACTTCAGCCTCAACTTGTTGGCGTGCTGCCCTCTCACTCAGTAGTAAAGAATGGAGAAGACGCGTCGTGGTTGACGATTTAATTGAATCTGCTTCTCAAGGGACTTCGAACAAGACAAAATTCAACACTTCTTTGATTATCCTGACAACTTGGTACACAGATTGAAAAAAATATACATATACGCGGATATCACAGAATTCACGATTACTGAATAACTAAATTACCGAAAAAGAATGAAGAAAAAAGTCGCTTTCTGAAATAAATTTAACATTTATACCATCAAATAACATTTTCAAGAGTTTGTTGCCAGTTTTGTCCAGTTTATTCGATTTATTTTGTTTTACGGGATATCAACCTCAATGGGTTATTTAATGCCGACAAGATTTTTAGGATAGGTTGATATGAATAGAATATGTATAAGAAATCAGTTTATAGAACAGGTTTCGTTGACTTACTTTTGTAAAAAGGTGTTTTGCCGAGAGTCAAATATATTGCTTGTAATATTTTTTCGAAAATGCATTGCTGGTAATATTTTATGTAGTTCTAGGTTCATAGATATTGTATGTAGAATCATAGCGATAAAATAAAGAGTTGGATTTGGTTAGTTAATTTTATAACATCTGCCTGTATTGTTTTGGTTTATTTTGTTTTATTAACAACTTAGTGGCTTATTTAATGCCGACATTTTTTTAACGATATGTTCGTATGAACAGAATATGCATTCTTTGTAAGAAATCAATTTGTAGATCATTTTTTCATGTATTCCTGGTAACTTTTCTTCGAAAATATATTGTTGGTAATTTTTTTTCGAAAATGTATTGCTGGTATTTTTACCATGAAAATCTATTTTTATACATCTATATTGTTTTGATCCCAGTTTGAATGAATTTAACAGGTTCAATCACACCGGGTCAGGCTGTACCTAAGAACAACAGTAATTAAGAGGTGGTTCCACAGTCCTCAAAAGCTAGCGATCAAAAGCCTTACTGCCGGATTTAGTTTTATTCTTTATGAAAAGATGTATTCATTTTTGTCTGTTTCCAAATGCACTTTAGTAGTATCTCTCATTATTGTCGGGCGGGGGACAGTCTTGAACAGCCTTGCAAAGAGGTCGGAAACACTGGGATCGGAACTATCCTAACGATGGTATTACTAATGTTAGTGAGATACTGAGGAAAGTGCTGGGGAACTGAGGCGCGATGCAGTCAATATTCGGAACCACCAGACGGCAGCAGAGTTAAAATCAAGAAGAATACTAAAGAGGGCAATGGAGAATAAAGATTTAGTGTTGCTTGATCTGCAGTGGAAACCACTCATTTGTTGTGAACACATAGTATAAAAGAAATTAAGAATAGAAAAGAGAGTAAAAAGCAGAATAAAAAGAGGGAAAATGGGAAGAACTTATATATATATATATCAGAACTTATATATATATATATATATATATATATATATATATATATAGTTTATGAAAAACTAGGTAATCCGTATGGGTAAACCTAAGGAGGATAAAATCCAGAGAGCTCAATGTAAATTCAGAGCAAATAATTTAAATAAAAACAGACCATTTTAAGGTTCCATGTCATAAATTATTTCACCATAGCCCTTTTAAAGAACTGCGGATCATCAGACTTTACATCCAAATAAAAAATGAAAAGAAAATTTACACATTTTTGACGGGATGTATTAAAAATATGTAAATTAACGAAGTGAGGAAGTGAGGGGGGGAGGGGAGAAGACATGAGTGAGTTAGCAGATATATTGACACATTTAAACGGTTAACATAACGGAAGTTATATATTGAAATCGAAGGGGTAGAGAAGAAAAAACCCATAGAGAGAAAAAGAGAGAAGGAAGTTAAGAGAAGAGAAGAGAAGATGTCACTAAATTTCTTTGTAAAAAAAAAAGGCTAGAAACAGACGCTGTTATTTTGCTTTACTTTGAAAGTGTTATTTTGGGGGTTCATAAAGATTATATATAAAAAAGATTATATATATATATATATATATATATATGTGTGTGTGTGTGTGTGTGTAAAGATCGCGATAAGATAAGAAAAGACTAAAACAAAATGCCGAAAAAATAGCAAAGAAGCAAAAAAATCGGAATTGACGAGTTCGTTTTTCACGGCTTATCAACCCTTTGCAGTTTATTTAAACCCGGAAAATATTTTTAGTTAGTAAGAAGTTTTTCTTAGTTAATAATGATTTAATGATGAAAGTCTTACTAATTAACCCATAGCTGAGGAGAGAAGAGGTGGATTCCTCCCCTTCCTAAGGGTATTTGCGCGTAAGTGAATATAACGAATAGAAATTGGAACTCGACTCTCCGATTTACAATTCCGAGCCATTATCTCTTGCACCACCTGCACATCCAAGCTTACAGCACCTGTTATTCCCAAGCGATCATCCTTCTAGGTACTGACCAGGCTCGACGTTGTTTAACTTTGGTTATCGTACGGGAACCGGTGGCTCAACGTGATATGGTCGTAAGTGGGAAGATGCATTAAGTAAATACAGTACAAACTATAATACTATAAACAACAATAATAGCTACAAATATAATCAGAACACCAGTGAAGATTAAAAAAAAATCAATTATCTTACTTATTATAAAACGCAGATTGTGTGTGTGTGCGTGTGTGTGTGTGTGTGTGTGTGTGTGTGTGTGTGTTTGTGTGTACGTTTATATATTGGATCGGATTTCCTACATTTTTCAACCGATTTCAACAAAACTTGACAGGACTACGTAAAATTACCTTGCGGTGGTTCTGACAGCGCCAAAAATTGGAAAAACACAATTGTTTTTGCGCAAAATCAATTTGAAAACACGATTAAGAGGCATCACGAGAATGAAAGGGGGACAACTCATATCGAGTTATACTTATTATAAAACCCAGGTTGTTTGTGTGTGTGTGTGTGTGTGTGTGTGTGTGTGTGTGTGTTCGTTTATATATGGGATCGGATTTCCTACATTTTTCAACCGATTTCAACAAAACTTCACTTTTTTGGCAGGTAGTGTTTCTTATTGTCTTGCACACTTTTTTCTTTATTTTTACATTCAGAATGCTTTAAAAATTCCATTTACAAGACAATTGTTTATAATAAAAGTCTATTCAATTCGGTAGACTCATAACGATTGAAAACAATGTTTTTGTTTGAGTTTGGGTTTAACCAATTCGTAAAAAAAAACAAAAAAAAAATAATTAAGACATGCGTGTCCGTCAACCTTAAACAATAATCTTTGTCAATTTTATTTTTCAGTCTTTATGATGGTCGATACTTGATCTATCTCTTACTGTTACATTCCCGGGCAACGCCCGGCTCTACTGCTAGTCATAAATAAAATAAAAAGGGCAGTTTTGTTTAAACTTCACTTCGCTAAAATAAATAAATAAATACAATAAATAATTGAATTGTTACCCTTTTCAGTAAATATATTTAGAACTAAAAAACAAAAACAAAAAAAAAACTACGTTGAAATCTAATCGCAGATATAAGGCATGGCTATTCAGATGATCGACAAGGGCAAGCTCTTTTGATCCGAATCTCAAATCAAAGTTTTATTTCAATCTCGTGACATTTAATCCGGCTGGTTTGAACCGATCCAACACTACAGCTGAGGCCTGAAACTTTTGACTGACGATCGATCGCGGGCCAGAAAAAAAAGAGAAAAAGAAATCGATCTTCTTCGAGCCTGGAGTGAGTTTCGCAATCCTTAATTAGAAGAGTAGTAATTGTAGACTAAGGTTTTGGTGGGATCGGCACAGATATCGACATTTAGGCTAGACTGGTACGAACACAAGTGGCGTCGATACAGAATCACGCTGGGTGATACCATTTTTGCTAGAATTTCTGGTTCGTATTTACATCTCCCTATGACCTTATACCTGAATATCGACTCACAGTAAGAGACACACATACAGATGCCTTTACAGCAAGAAATGCTAAACAAGTTAGTCTAGCCGATCGTTAAGTCGCTTGTGAGTTTGCTGGTCACAGCACGCTAATTAAGCGTAGACTTCGTATAATAATAGACATATTTTTATTAATTAGCTTATGTTTCGATGTCATAACGTGGATACCTTCATGCGATCGTTTGGAAATACTGCCATATAGGGAGGAAGAACACAACGAAAACTAAACATAGACAAAATAGGTAAATATGTGTAGGTTTGTGTGTAAACCAAAGGAAAAGACGGCAAAGTTTAAAAGAATAATTAAAATCTCGAGAACTTAAGGTCGTAGTTGACAGGAAAACAATGAGAGTTATATACAGAAGAAATGTAAGAGAAATAATGATTAGAACAGGAATTATGGCGATATCTAACAATTTTGGCGGTAACATGATGAGACCTATCTGCCAATTGAGCACTACGCTTTCATTTAATGTGCCAAAGAAGAAAGCTTATCAGAACAATTTTCATGAAAGATATTTATAGAAAAGATAAAGAGGATCTATATTAGGGCAGGGTAAAAGTGATTGAAGCCTAGATGCCAGATCTGGGCTGACATTAGTGCAGATTAGTGTCTTTGTATATCTAGATCATTAGCAGAAGAATCTAACCAGATGCAGTAGCAACATTCAATGCACGGACTAATGGTATGTTGACCATGTTTGTCGTAGTCTCTGAATATGGAATCCAGTGAAGTTCGTAATGTGTTCAATATCAGAGGTTGGCAGATAAGATTCAGAGAAAGTAGCGGCTGTTACGTAATTCTTTAAGTCTTCGATATCAGGTTGTCAGTGAAGATATTTTGGGAGAAAAAACAAAATGGCTGCCTTTATACACGTCGCATTGAATATTTTGAGCTTTCTGATTGGTTAACCCTTCTATTGGTGAACTATAAAATGAGTCAGCTCATTTTGGTTGGCTCACTAGTACAGACATGTATCCAAAAAACTGTAACATGATAGACTTATAAAGGGGCAAAACAGAGTCTATCGACGAAAAATTGTCTAGCAAACGCCATGTTTATATTTACATTAACAATAACGTAAAAAAAAAAAGAAACATCGTTGTAATTGTTCAAACGGGACCGTTTTAAAGAAAGTCTTTCGACTTTGGTTGTTATTTTATTAGAGAGAATGAATAAGCATTTAAGTTTGTTTCATTGATTCAACTCTCATGAAATATGTATTAGTGCAGGCGAATCAGCGATCGCGTTGTTTCCTCGGCCACTTTCCACCCGTGATTTTTGTTCTTGTGGGGAATCTAACACTCTCAGGGCATATCGATGTCTACGGAAGCAGAGGAAAACTGCAAGTAACCAACTTGAGAATTCCATTTGAACGAAGAGAGATAGACAAGAAACAGAAAAGAGAAAGAGCGATTGCGAAAGAAAATATAGGAATCCGGTCCAGGTTCCAGATTGTTTAACGGTTAACAAATGCTACAAACAATGGCGGAAACGTTAAGATAAAAAAAAATATGACGCTTTCTCTTTTTTGGGTAAAAAAATGGACGACCAGGATTTAATAAAACTTCTTAACACCGTTTTGAAAAAAAATTACATCCGCGTCCTGGGTAAGAAGATAAACAGGCATACATTTTTAATCAGGAAAAAAATATTAATTGCTGGTGTTTCCAGGTTCATTTTGAAAAAAAATAGTTTACTAGGACAAAACATTTTGAAAAAAAAAATTATTACCAGCACTACATTTTTGAAAAAAATATTAGCAGCACTACACTTTTGAAAAAAAAAATATATTACCAGGACTACATTTTTGAAAAAAAAAAATAATATTCCCAGCACTACATTTTTGAAAAAAAAATATTACCAGGACTACATTTTTGAAAAAAAAAAATTACCAGGACTACATTTTTGAAAAAAAAATATTAGCAGCACTACATTTTTGAAAAAAAAATATTACCAGGACTACATTTTTGAAAAAAAATATTACCAGGACTACATTTTTGAAAAAAAATATTACCATGACTACATTTTGAAAAAAAAAATATTAACAGCACTACATTTTTGAAAAAAAAATATTACCAGGACTACATTTTGAAAAAAGATATTACCACTACATTTTTGACTACATTTTAAAAAAAATATTAACAGGACTACATTTTGAAAAAAAAATATTACCAGGACTACATTTTTTGAAAAAAAAATATTTTATTAACAGGACTACATTTTTTGAACATTTTTGAAAAAAAATATTACCAGGACTACATTTTTGAAAAAATATTTTTGAAAAAAATATTACCAGCACTACATTTAAAAAAAAAACAAAAAACAAAACATTAATAGCAATAAAAATCTTGTCGGCATTAAATAACCTAATGAGGTCGATATGCCGTAAAACAAAACAAACCAAACCAAATCTTCTTAACGACACTTTATAAAGACGGACAATAACTGTTGCCATTCTGTGACCACTTTTTTAAACAGTACGGTTCCCGAAGCGTTTAAATTTGGCCTGAGAAATTTCGGTAGAGGTTCGTAGATTGCATTCTTTTCATGCCACATTTACAGAAATGGCTGTCAGTACCTCTTCTGTCCGTGATTATTACTTCTGACAGACTAGTATTGATAATTTTCTCCGTATATGATCAGCTATGCCTGGTTTCAGCATCTCACCTCGAAATACAAGCTTTCATTCTTCCACAATTAGATAATCAATGAACCTGACAAGTTGTATTATGGGCGGACGATACCTTAACAGCATACGCTACGCAGATGACACTGTAACGATTCCGAATGAAAACTGAACTACAAGACAGGTTAGTATCGAAGAAAGAGGAGTGAATATTAATTTCGAGGTAAATGGAGAGCGGAAAACGTGAGCTACATCTTGGGGGATATCAAAATTAAACAAATACAGAAATTCAGCTATTTGGATCGTGTAATAACAGAAGATTGACAGTGTGACAGAGAAGTCTGAAAGCGCAATTGAATATGACTATGTTGTGAAAGGATAAGAAATAATTGTGGACACGAAGAAAAAATGTGCTGAACTCTTATATGACGGTTGCATTTCTATATAGCAATGAAAGCTGAACAGTTGCGTCACAGATTGAAGTAGCAGAGATATGGTGTGACGGAATGATGTTTGGAATACTGATCATGGAAGAAAACATTATGTTCGAAGATAAAGGGGAAGTAAAAGATATAACAGCAGTAAATACAAAAGGAACACACTACTGTAAATTGCTGCATACAAGTCGAGTTTTCAAGCCAAAAGATCTTTTTCTTTTCATAATTAGGGCTCGACTTATATGGCAGGTCAGGTACAAATACAAACTTTGACACCGAGTTGTAAAAAAGGGTGCAATACACCTAAAAATTACTGTACACCACTTACCGAATTTCCAATAGACTACCACAAATTTATCCCACTACAAATTGTATTTAGTAAACATATTTTGGATATTAGCAAAAATTAATAAAAGTAATAAAATATTGACACAAATTCAGTATTATATTAACGCCACGGCTTATGTCGCGTTCAGCAGCTGATACACTAATTATTGACACTGCCCGAAGCGCCGTTTAACTCAGGCGGCCATTTGAACAAAAAAAGTATAGGGATACAGAAGGATCTAATCTCGCTTAGAGAGGAGTCACGTGGGTCACATGACGACTGCTTCGTGATATCACTACACACAGTGAGTAAAGCAGCAGCCATTTTAGTGAAAAGCAACCAAATGGTAAAGTTGCTTAGTTTTAGCCTGGTCAAAGGGCGTGGTTAATCGCCAGCAATTTACAAGCACACGGTGCCGTTTCGATTTAGAACATAGATGAATCCGGCCCGTCTAAATTTGAAGTCCTAAGAATGGCGTCTCCGGGTCAGGAGTATCTCTAAATTATATGTAAGACCTTTCCATTGTATTTCTCCTTTCCATTGTTTTGCTATGTAGATGCTTTGCTATATATAATTATCCATATATATATATATATATATATATATATATATATATATATATACAGTGTGACCCGGATATAAGAGAGTTGTCGGGACCGGAGAAGAAGTCTCTTATATCCGGGTTTCTCTTACATCAGGGTTTGGTCTATTTTATATACATTAACACAGGCTCTAATTTGGGACCAGATAAAATCTCTCTTATATCCGGGTTTCTCTTATATCCGGGTCTCTTATATCCGGGATACACTGTATAAGGTTTTGCTTATGTCATACTATAATAAAAGTTTCTCTGAAAACAAAGCATGCTTTCCTTTTCAACCATTCCGTTCCGTCTGTGAAATATCGGCGTTGTTATATCATGGATATAACAATGCTCATAACAGGATAAACGGTTTTTTTTTCGAGCGTAGATTATATATATATATATATATATATATATATATATATATATAGATAGATATTTACCTGTTATCCGAATTGTCTCACGCGTGACTGGGTCAGCCATTTATACACATATTGCTAAAAACCACAGATATCTAGTAAGGTTCAGATGTACACTTCATGGCTAGGAAGTTATCTTTCAGGTCAACCCACTGACTTCTCTAATGCATGAGTGTCACACAGAGTGCAAAGTCTGTTTTAGTATCATCTAACGTGGGTTACATGCGATAATTATATAGAGAAAGAAAAGAATGAAAAAGATATATATATATATATATATATATATATATATATATATATATATGTGTGTGTGTGTGTGTGTGTGTGTGTGTGTGTGTGTGTTTGTGTATCACTGTTTTATATATATATATATATATATATATATATATATATATATATATATATATATATATATATATATATATATATATATATATATATATATAGAAAGAAATTCGGATTACTAACACAAAAACAGAAAATGTCTCATATTTTACATTGAAAAATATAAGGAAAAAAATTTATTATTTTTAATAATATATGGAAATCTCCGCTTTTACCTGAAGACGGTCATGAGACCAGAAACCCGTGTAGTAAAATTATGTAAAACAAAGCATAATATTTTTCTAAATAAATCCACATTACAACCAAAAACGTTAGCGGCACCTCTCTTCTCTTCTTTTCAATATACATACTTTTCTCTCGTTGGAACCACTACAACCTCTTTCTTTTTTTATATATATATATATATATATATATATATATATATATATATATATATATATATAGAGAGAGAGAGAGAGAGAGAGACTTGGGAATGTCAACATTTTTGACTAGCAAGATAACCAAATATTGATACTGGATATATGTCAACGGGGCTTGAGTAAAAAAAATGTTATAGCTGACAGTCAACAAATGTCTTTCGTATTCAAACATTACATATCACTGATCATTTGGTAAACAAATTATACGTGATGCCTACGTTGCTTTGACTTTGACTGGTTTATCGTGTAAAGGACACGGGTTACCCAGCATTTCGGTGTGGGAGATTTAGCGCTTCAACAAGCGGCATTCGAAGGACTCATATAATGAATAGATGATAAGTATATTCAAGCGATTTACAACAGGGAAACCTTGTCTTTTGTTTAATCTATCAAGCTTCTCTGTTGGATCATCCTTATAAAACGTCCGTGCTATCGACTACAGAAAATTTTGTATTTTTCCCTATCCTTCGCAATTAGAAAGAAAATCGAACACCTTATAAGACCCATGATAAAATATTAAAAAGATGGCGACTGACAAAACACAGTAAATAAAATGTGGCAACTCTTACACTAAGTAATGCTAGAAAACAAGAAGAAAGAACTATTATCTGTAAGAATGAAAAAACGATTGGTCTTCAGCAAAAGAGTGTGACTTACATATTGGGGACGTCAAGGAGATACAGACATTTAATTCTTTCGGTTGTTTAGTAACAGATGCCGGAAAACGTGACAGAGAATTCCAGAGACACATTTACATAGCGAAAGATGTCTTCCAAAGACAAGGCACAACTAATCCTAGGCAATTTATATCAAATAAAGCAGAGACGTGAAACGAGTGAGATGTCTTTTTACCGATGAATAGAAAGAATATCATGGACAGAACATATAAGTAGCAACGAAGGATCAACAGGGAAACGTATACTTACAATCAGAAAGAGACAGACGTATTTTCCAGGACATATAATGAGAGAAGACAGGTTATAGAATCTATTAGATTGTTCAGAAAATAATTTCCGATTTTAGAATCAACATTTAATTGTATTCTAATCTATTATAATAATTAAAATAAACATATTAGTTGTTCGTAATGATTAATTTGTTCTTTTTGTTAATTTTTTAAGCATTAAGACAGTGAATGGGGTCTTTCAAAAGCTAAGCAAAGTATTAAGAAACAGGAATATACACTTAGAACCCCAAATCATAAAGACTACTCAACTCTTACCTAATATCAATCTTTCTATATGGCAGTAAAGAAGAAATTTGGACACACAGAAGCGTAGCTCTATAGAAGGCTGCTGAAAATAACATGTTAGCAACGACGAATGAAAATTATGCTTAACATCAGATCGAGACAGTTTAAACTTATAATGAGGAAAGGAGACTTGAAAAATTTGATACTCACAGGACAGATCGAAGGCAAACGGAGCAGAAGAAAACCTCATAACCTATCGAGCTTGTGTAAATGGATGACAGAATACATTTTTAGAAGGGATAACAAAAAGACTAAAATTTGTTAAGAGCTACAAAAACAGGGAATTATAGCGCATTATTATCATAAGGTACAAAGCACATAGAAGAAGAAAGAATATAGAAATAAAGGTTGATTTTAAAATCGGACATTATTTTACGAACAGAACAATGACACTGAGAAAAAACTACTTATAGTCACAGTAGAGAACATTGAACACTTGCGCCTTGAAAATGCTTGATATTTAAAACAAATACATGTTATATTTCTTGTTCATTTATACCAGCGAAAATGAATAAATATGAAAAGTTTAAAGAACGGATGACGACGACATAAATCTCATGAGAAATGTGAAAATGTTGGGATTTAAAGATAATTGCGTTTTGAAAACATTATCAGTTTGGTTGTTCCGTTTACTCGATCTCCGGTTTCGTTTTTATTTCTTTGTTTGCTAGGATGTTGCAATGTAGTTGCTCTTAGAACGGCTAAAGATTGACTACATCGCACAGAATTGCAATATGGCGCGATAAAATGCCCCGAAAAGAATAAAGAAGTAATGACCACACTGATATTGAAGAAGTAAATGTTATTTTATTTTTCTTTCTAGTAAATAATAAAAAAACAAAAAAACTAAGATGAATGTTTTTAAAATTTCCAAGAAAAAGTTGGAGAGGAACGGAAATGACCCCCCCCCCCCCGGAAAAAAAAGAAAGAAACTGCTGGAGAGGAATAATGAAAGAGAATATATTGAGAAGAAAAGAAAGAAAGTGAAAAAGGTTAAAATATGGCGATGGTGGGAAGGAAATTGAAGAAAACTAAAATATAAATAAAGAAAATATGGAATGAGGGTAGGGAGAGATAAAGAAGGAAAAAAATGAAAAATGAAGAAGATAAATGGTGTGGGGTGGAGACTCAAAAAAAAAAAAAAAAAATAAAAAAATAAAAGAAAATGAAAAGGAGAAAATCCGTAGGAATAGGGGGAGAGAAATTGAATAAAAAAAAATTAAAAACGACAAAAAATACAGAGTGAGATTGGAGAAACAGAAAAAAAACCCCCTGAAAACTGCAAAAAAGGTAATAGGTGGGGGTTTGGCAATGGAGGGAAGGAAAATGGAAAAGTGAAAGAGGAGAGAAAAAGAGAGTTGATGAAAATGTGACAGTCAAGAAATAAACATTATGTTTATATTGTTTTGGTTGGAGAGAGATTTTTTTTTCTTAAAGTGAAGGAAGATGGAAGTCGTTGTCTCACTTTCATATGACTTTTCACATTGGTGAGCCTGCCGAACCGTGAAATTTGAAACGTTTATCGACATTTTTGACAGGAGCTTAAAATCTGATGAACACTAATTTGGGGAGACGCTAATTTTTATGTATTTTAAACATCTATTGAAATAAATGGGTCATAAAAACGTCTCCACCGGCTGATATTAGGAAAAGATGGTATTGATAGTGATGTCTATATTTAAGAAAACCACAACGAGGCAATAAAATAATAATAATAATAATAATAATAATAATGAGTTTCAAATGGGCGTAGAGATGCAACTACAGCACAATATACCGGCTGAAACTGCAAAATACCTAAAAAAGACAGCAAAGACGAATGCAACCGACCAGATACAGAAGCGATGGCAAGATAAACAGCTTCATGGCCAATACTCTGTCCGTACCAAACAAGCTGGCGTCGACAAAACCCGTACCCATCAGTGGCTACGTAGTGCTGGGCTGAAAGCGGAAACTGAAGGTTTTATCCTTGCTGCGCAGGACCAATGCTTGCTAACTAGGAATTATCAAGCACATATACTAAAATATTGTGTCAGTCCATAATGCAGATTCTGTGATAAATATCCAGAAACGATTGATCATTTTGTATCAGGTTGCACCGTGTTGGCACCCACTGAATATAAAACCCGACATGACAGAGTGGGCCAATATCTGCTCTGGAAAATCTGCAACTTCTACGGGAAGGAAACTGAAAGAAACTGGTATGAACACCACCCAGATCCGGTTACGGAGATAGGACCTGTTACAATTCTATGGGGCTACACAATACACACTGACAGAACAATCAAGGCCAACCGGCCAGATATTGTTATTAAAGATCACAAACAAAAACGGTGCCTCCTTATTGATATGGCAGTCCCTGCTGACTGCAATGTATCTTTGAAGATATTCAAAAAGTTGTCAAAGTACAAGGACCTTGAAATAGAAATCTCGAAAATGTGGCATATGGGAACATCAACAATCCCTGTTGTAGTTGGATCCATAGGACTGGTTGGAAAAGATTGCAGTAGACTAATTGAAGGGATTCCTGGAAGTCCATGCCTCAAGGAGATACAAAAATTGTTCTGACGAAGGACTTTTATCTTACGAAACTTTATCTATGTAATTTTTTTTTTTTGTCAGTGGAAAGTGTCATGACGCCATTTCTAACCTTAGGTCCCTGGGCGGGACCCGGAAAGAAATGTAAAAACGCCAGAAATCAAAGAAAATAAAAATAAAAATAATAATAATAAGTAGTAGTAGTACTAGTAGTAGTAGTAGTATTAGTAGTATTAGTAGTAGTAATAACAATCACTTTTATTGGTGTCAGCAAGTCGTACATTTTAATCTCTTTGGTCGATGAGACTGTTCATGTTCCAATATGTAAACTTTTTCTAAAATTGTATTTGTAGTCTGTTTCACTTCATTTCAACTTGAAATTTTTCTTTTACTTTTAATTTTATTTTTTTATACCCTTATTTATTTATTTTTTTTTATTTGTCCACACATTAAGCCGGAGTTTCCGTAACTTAAATGGGCTTTTTATCTAAGCATAGTGTATCTTTATTGATGTTTGTGTGTATATATATATATATATATATATATATATATTGTGAAATGGAGTAAGTCCGACAATTAATTTAATTTTATTGTTATACGTTATTTATGTAGACACAAATGTTTAAGTAAATGTTTATTTCTCAGACATTCAGGCCAGTAAATATTGTTAATACTGCTTATTATAAAGATATAATTACACTTAAATATTTGTATCTATATAATAACGTATGACAATATATATATATATATATATATATATATATATATATATATATATATATATATATATATATACCGGGTGTATCAGAGAAATTGTCCAATTGTTAGATTAAGCTTTGAAACGTTGTATCTTAAAAATGATTAAAGATATCTTAATGGAACTCTCCGAGGTATTTATAACAATACTGGACTCTACTTTGAACAATAAGAATGCATTTAGCTCGAATTTGAAGTGATGATCCCTTTTCCCGTTGTTACCTCCTGATCCATGTTTCCTCTCTACTTTTCCCGCTTTTTTAAACTTATTCATCGTTCTTTTGATGATTCTTGAATAGACTTTGAAGCCAGAGTATGAATGTTAGTGCCATTACTGAAGGCCTGAATGATCTTTTTCGTTTCGTCATTGCTTAGTTGGGAAGACATAGTGGGGCTGACACAATAATTTTGACCTGTTTTATTTCTAGCTGAATAACTCAAAGAGTTTTTCAGTGATTCTTACGATGTGTGTAGTGTGTGTGTGCGCGCGCGCGCGTGTGTGTGTGTGTGTGTGTGTGTGCATGAGTAAAGATCGTATTGGCTGATTACCTATTCCTATCATTTCTGTGCGTGCTAATCCGGTCATGTTCTGTTTTTGACGAACTTTTCAAGTGAGAAATTTACTTTTAGGGTTTCGTATTATGATCAAGGGAAAAAAGACCCCAAATTGAAAATCTATAACATTGATAAAAACTACTTATCGTCACAGTTGAGCACTATGAACACTAATGCTCTGAAAACGGCTTGATACTTAGAACAAATACATGTTATAATTCGTGTCTGTATTTTTCCTTCTTCTTTTTTTAATGAATTCCTTCGGGACCCTTCCACTAACTTGTACTGCCGGAGGTGGATTGATCTATCCTATAAAGTTCGATTACTATCACACTTATTGGCGTCGGCGAGCCAATCATGTTAGTCTTCTTGGATGATGCCACTCTGTATTCGAGTTTCAATATGTAAGCTTTTTATTATTTTTTAAATTGTATTTTAATTTTTTTGGACTTCATTCCAACTTTAATTTATTCACTTTTTAAAATTTTTTTTATAAACCGAATTTTAATTTTTTTCATTTATCCGCACTTCCAGCGTAAGTGAATTGCGCTTTTTATATAAGAATAGTGTATATATATATATATATATATATATATATATATATATATATATATAGTTCGCATTGTGACAATGAGATCCGGGTTCGAATCTCATCATGGTCGATTTGTCTCCTTCCTGGCGTTAACGGTTGATCCCAGCATGAGGCACCTTTGGAAAGTGCTTGAAAACCAAGCCTTTTGAGTGAAATTGGGCAGACGGAACTCAGAAGCCACAAGTCATCGTGGCCGAGCGTGCTGGCATTGTTCAAATTGTTCCTCGCGTTAGATAACACGCTCGTTTCCAGAAACTATAACTAAGGTCTCCTCAGCATAGTTGCACTATATATATATATTGCTCCTTACCTTTATAAGTTGAGCTCTCCTTGGTATACTTCCAGTTAAACAGCTTTTATTTCAACCTATTCGGATGGAAATGGAGAAATTTACTCCGGATTATTCATTAAAAAACATCCCTTACCCTTCATTGCATCTTTTCTCTGTCTACCTTACAGACAGGATCATCGACCTTATTATAAGAATGAGGTGGAAAACCCATTTCGCCAGTAATCCCAAAAATGATCATGAACTGAATCCTGAAACATACAACCTGAGATCCCAAAATACTCCACCGTGCAACAAGCTACTTGGACCGTTCGAAGGCGATTTGATTGATCTAATTAAAAGGATTAAGTTCAAGAATTATCACAACTACTTCCAAACCAAAATTGGTAGAGACCTTAACAACATAATGAAATCTAATAAATTATGGATTAAAGCCGACAAATCCAAAAATTTCTATAAAATTAAACCTGCTGAATATGACAGAATCGTCACTGACAAAATTACCAGCTCTTATAAAAAAAGACAAAGGCAATAACACCTTATCATCTATCAATGAAGACATCTGTAAATTTGCTAACAAATGTGGAGTTGCTGACAGAATGGGCAAATTTGGTATGAAAGATGCATACATTCTCTTCAAGGATCATAAGCCGAACTTTGTCAATAGCTTACAGTCCCGTCTAATTAATCCCTCCAAATCTGAGTTGGGATTAATTTCAAGAGTATCTTAAAGGAAATAACATCTTGTGTCCTGAATAAATATCATGCTAACCTTTGGAAGGACTCGGCGGAGACGATTAAATGGTTCCGAAATATCACTAACAAGAATAAAGCCACTTTCATCCAATTTGACATCTTGGATTTTTACCCTTCTATTTCGGAGGAACTATTAATTAATAGCCTCAATTTCGCCAAAGGATTTACCAAAATAACGGATATTGATCTGGACATTATTTTAGCGTCTAGAAGATCAATACTTGCATACAATGACGCTACTTGGGTAAAAAAGAATAATGGTAATTTCGATGTACCTATGGGTGCCTTTGATTCTGCCCAAATTGCAGATCTGGTGGGCATATATATTCTTGACACCTTGAGTAGAATAGTTGACCTTAACCAAGTCGGAATTTATAGAGATGACGGCTTAATCATTGTCCCAAATAGCAATGGTTCCTTAACTTCCAGCTTACATAAGAAGATTATTAGGGCCTTCAAATACTTAGACCTTAAAATTGAAATATCTTCCAACCTGAAAATAGTCAACTTTTTAGATATTACACTCAATCTATCGAATAATACCTTTAAACCCTTCCATAAAGTTGATCAAACACCCCTATACATCAACGTCCACTCTAACCACCCTAAACATGTGATAGATCACATCCCCAAAACTGTGAATACGAGAATAAATAAGCTATCTTCTAGCCAGAAAATATTTAATGATAATAAATTTATATACAATCAGGCCTTAAAAAAATAGTGGTTTTAGACAAGAATTAAGCTTTAATGGTGAACTTGTAAATCAGAATAAGGGCAAAACTAAGAACAGGAAAAGGAAGGTAATATGGTTCAACCCACCATATTGCAGACTCTCTAACATTGATATAGGAAGTTTCTTTCTGAAATTAATTGATAAACATTTCCACAGTAAGCATCCACTACGTAAAAATTTTCAATAGGAAAACTCTAAAATTAGTTACTCATGCGTTAGAAATATAGAGAAAATCATATCTTCCCATAATTGCAGAATACTTAGAAACTACCACGGTAATGGAAATTCAATCTAGTAACCCTACCTGCAATTGTAGGAATAAAGACCATTGTCCAATCGGGGGTAAATGCAAATCTGAAAATGTAGTATACGAGGCAACTATCTTTCCCGAGGGAAATATAAACGAGAAAAAAAGATACATAGGTATATCCGCCGGTGATTGGAAGCAGCGTCTATACAACCATAGACGCTCATTTAGATATAGATGCCTCAGTAGACAGACTT
>CAHIKZ030000693.1:670000-687500 GCA_903632075.3 Acanthosepion pharaonis
AGTAAAAAA
The DNA here is from genome assembly GCA_903632075.3 of Acanthosepion pharaonis. Classification (NCBI taxonomy): domain Eukaryota; kingdom Metazoa; phylum Mollusca; class Cephalopoda; order Sepiida; family Sepiidae; genus Acanthosepion; species Acanthosepion pharaonis. Next base: position 670,010 of record CAHIKZ030000693.1, read on the forward strand.
GAAAAGGAAAAGAAAGAAGGAACCAGATGTGTTTTAATAACGGCTGTGTTATATAGACCATTGTCCAGGGAAAAATTCAAGTGAAAATGCTATTTCGATAAGTGATGAGAAACTGGCCACTAAAAAGGACTTTGGACAGATATGAAAAATTAAATCCCACACAACCAGTGCGCAGACCGAATTCTTTTCGACGAAACAACTTGGCCTGCGATAATAAAATTATGTTATCAGGAGGATGTACCGAAGGAAAATGAATAGGGAACAAGAAGTGTTTTTCTTTCTTCCTTGGAAGCGACAGATTGACTGAAAACTTTGGGGATATTTCTTTTTTGAAGCCATGTTAAGAATACCACCCATCTTGATGAATTAGCGATAAGATACCTGACAAACACCACGTGTAAAACAAAGAGTTGTCATATTGTCCGTGGCTACAGAAATGATAACGGCGATTTAAGCGAAAGAGAAGAGATAATTTTTTTAGTTAAGCAAGATTTTTTTCCCGAAACAAAGCCACGGATTGTTCACGCCCGACTAAGACATCATTGGTCAAGTGGTGATCACGTGACGCACGAAGGAGGAGGAAAGATACCCGACCAAGGCCTCATTGGCCGAGAGTGATCACGTGACGCACGAAGAAGGCTGTCGACGCCCCATCCAGAGTATAAGTATGAGAAGCTGCTACGAAGAAGTGGGGAGGGCAGTTCACGCCCTCAGAGATATGGTGAGAAAGTGGGAGGAGGAGGGTTTCCCAAAAATGGAAAAGAGTGGAAAATCCTAACCAGAAATAAAAAGAGGTGGATATGTATTTAGAATTATCGAGGAACCCCCCCGACGCCAACAGACCCAACCCGGTTTTGGTCGGCGCCAATAAAAGCGAGGCCCCAACAGGCAGAAATCAGTTCGGGCTCGAGTTTCCAGAGTTGAGTTCCCAGAGTCAGTCTCCAGTTGAAACCGCCTCGGAGATAGCTGACCAAGATTCACGCAAATTCCAGACTCCTCTTCAACCCAAAAACAATTATTTTGAAGAGCGACTTAGAACCTGACCACCGAAATAAGTTTTTTTCGACTTTCGTCCAAAGACACACCGAAACACCAATTTCTTAGAGAGCAAACAACTTGAAGCGTTAAAACTTGCCTAGCGGAAACGACGTGTCACAATCCACAGAACGGAGATAGATGCAGTCCTATGTATCGAACAACTAGACATAAAGTTTGTTATCTTTTTCTTTGATACTTTGAACTTTTTGAGTTTTCATTTTATTTTATTTTATGCATATTTGTGTAGTATCACCCCCGTTGAACTCAATTTACATTACGGACCCAACCACTGTTTGATCTCGTCTGTCTAAGATCAATTCGCAACGTGGGTAGGCAGACTGGAGATCAATGCAGTTACCTTGGTAACCAGGCGTTGGAAGCGAGTTGGGAACGACGAGGCTGATATCAAATCTAACCAGATTCCCACCCGAATCACCAAAAGGTTAGAACGTCACATTTGGGTGCCGCGACCGATACCAAGCCAGTTGGTCGTCACAGGACGAGACAACACGACTGACGCGACAGGCGGACGTCACGTTTGGAGCAGCGACACCCGGACGGAGCAGCGAGGAGCGAACAGCTGGCGCCGCGGCGAGGATGTCACAATTGGTGCTGTTTGGGGACGTCACAACTGGCGCTGTGGTAGATCAGGATAGAACGTCACAGTTGGCGCTGCGACCGGGGGACGACGTCACAAACCTCTCTGAGGTCGAAAATCTGCCATAGTAGCATGCATCTACACAATTAATGAATCTTCAGCCTCCTCAAACGGATAATTCCATTGATGGTCCTGCGAATTCTACAACTAGATCAAGAACCATTTATTTAAAGAAAGAAAAGGTAAAATGATCTCGTGAGGAGAACAATGTCGTTATTATTGCATTCTATAAAGCGTTGCATAAACCTCAGAAAAGCATCACTCTAAAACATATTTGCCGAGAAAAGTTTTGACAAGTGATTACAAAGTACACTGACGAGCGAGAAACCTCTCCACCCCCTCCACCCCCAAAAACTAGCCAATTTAAGAAGATACATAATGAAAAATAACTGATTGACAGATGATGAAATTAAAAAAAAATTGAAAACAACTGCAACCAGAATAGGAGAATCAACAGAACATGAAAGGGGGACCAGAAGTGGACATAAGAATTATTAACATCACACAAATCACAGATCATAATGGAGAAAACTGAGATCTACGCTAATCACTGGGAAGATAATCCTGAAAGTTTATAAAAATTAGTCGCTCAGAAATCTGCAATAAAACGAGTCCAAAACACATTGAACCGAATTATTTTACGGGAAACAAGAATAGCATACAAGAAGCCATATTGAAATGGAGGAACGGGAACAACTTTTAAAATTACAGCCAACAATGCAAAACCACGAAATTATTAAACTCTATAATGCAGCACATAAATTAATTTTGGATGAAGTATTAATCTCAAGGAAACAATCTAGGCATCAACACTAGCAGCAGCTAAAAAGTTAAATATCAAAATAAAAAGCCAATCTCAAAGACATGAAGATCCACCTTTGAAAAGAAAAAATAGAGAAAGTTATTGAAGAACTGAGAAGTGAGTTATCAGTACTCGATTAACTGGCAAGAGGAACAAATGAAAAGACTAGAAAAAGTAGAAAAATAAGAAAATACAAAATTAGGAATTAAAATGTAGGGAGCCCCCCCACTAACAATGGAAGATTTTATACTGGGAAAAATATGGGCTTGAATATGCACTGAAAAAAATCTTACAACTGGAAATCTCCAGGAATAGATAAAGTTCCTATCTTTTGCCTTTATTATCTAAATAAAGCACGCAAAGAACTAGCAAAAAACTTCAAGAAAAAGTCAATGATCACACTAAAATTTCGGTATGCGTAACCAAACGAATTACCTTCCTTCTACCAAAGAATGATGACACAAATGCCCCAAAATCTACAGGCTAATTACATACCTTCCCACTACTTACAAACTGTTGATATCTATTCTTACAAAATATATATATATATATATATATATATTCCTTCTTAGAAAAAAATGACATACTACTTCTTGAACAAAAAGAGTGCAAACAAGACTCTTACGGATGTAAAGACCAATTACTTATTACTAGGATGATCGTGAAAAACTGCTTCGATATAAAGAAAAATTTCAGTAATACCTTGATAGATTGTAAGGCATTCCTGGATCTTAAAGTATTTAAATATATACAAGGTATTACCCGTCGTCATCGGTTTCATCAAGCAATGTATGTCGATATGAAAAAGAACACTTCAATTCAATCATATAAATAGACTCTAAAAATTTAGTGAAATAAACATCAACAGAGGAATATTTCAAGGTGACTTTTTGTCTCCGTTACTATTTTGTATATCCCTAATAGCATTAACCAGCGAACTTAGCAGGAACAGAATATGGCTATGAGATATCTTAAAAGTATATGAGCTATCTATTTTACATGGATGACTTAAAGTTGTATGTTAGGAATGAGTGAGCTAGAAGGTCTTCTGAAGACAGTGAAATGTTTCAGGGATGAAATTAGAATGCAATTCGTTTTGGATAAAAGTGTTAAAGCCACAAATTTACGATGATCGCTACAACAAACCTCCTCTATTAGCTTATTCCCTGGGGTAACAAACAAAGATTTAGAGAAAGAAGCTTATAAGTACCACAGTGTAAATGAGATCGAAGGAATTCACCATAAAATATGAAAAGAGTACTATAGAAATCTGCGTCTGATAATAAGAACTGAATTGAATTTTCAGAAAATAATTATGGTCATTTATAGCCTTACCATTCCAGTGGTTCAATATAGTTACACCATCTTGAACTGGACTCTAAATATCATCAGATGAATGGATTTTGAAACAAGAAAGCTTCTTTCTAAAGATAACATGCATCATCCAAAGGATGATACAGACCGTCTGTATATAACCCTCTTCCATCTTCTTTGCAGGAGGTGGAAAAGGTCTTATCCATCTAGAATTATCATACAAGAGAACAGATTTTGGCTTACAATCATACACGAAATCAAGAAAGGGGTAGATTATACAATTAGTCAAACAACACGAAAACAGAAAGAAAAAATATTCAATCATCAAAGAAGTTTGTAAATACAAACGAGATTTATATATAGTAGATTCTGAAGAAACTTAAATCAATACCCAAGAACCAACTGTTTCAGCAAAAATTATGAAAAAAGGAAGCCAAGGGTGAAGCTCTTAAACAGATGAAACAACGCTGTCAAGACAAACCTCAACTTTGCCAATACCCAGAACGTGTAAATAAAACCGATGTTGATAAAGTTAACACTCATCAATGATTACGAACATCTGGATAAAGGTCTGAAACGGGAGGCTTTATTCTTGCAGAACAAGACCGGGGTTTTTTCACTAGATACTTTCAGGCAACTATCATACATAAGAGTGTGGATCCAAAATGCAGATTCTGTGACAAATATCAGGAAACCATAGACCATCTAATCTCAGGATTGTCTGTGCTTGCGTCAAATAAATAGAAAAATCGTCAGTATAGATTGGATCAATACTTACACTGGACAATAGGCAAACACCTTGGAAAAAGATGTTAACAAAAATTTGTATGAACATCGTGCAGCACCGGTAACAGAAATAGAGAACATTGATGGGATTACACTATCTTTAGAGACAGGAAGATTGAAGCAAATAGGCATAATTGTCAAAAATCAAAAAAGAAAACAAAACCTGCCTCTTATGGCTTGCCCAGTGGACTGTAACATAGTAACCAAGGAATTTGAAAAACTATCGAAGTATAAAGAACTGGAAATCGAAAAAAAAAAAAAAAGTGGAAATTGAAAACAAGAATAGTACCAGCCATAGTAGGTGCGAATGGAATAATAAAAAAAAGGATCACAACAGCACATTGAAAAAATGCCTAGAAATCCCAGATTAAGGGCAATACAAAAAATTATGTTGATAAGTACAGTCCACACACTAAAAGAACCTTGTCTATTTAACTCTAGCAATCTTATGGGAGTTAGAAAAAAGAATCATGGAATGAAGCCATAACAACACAACACTACTCGCCTTAGGTTTTCAGGCAGATTGGGTAGGTAGTGTGACCATAGCAAAAATCGAAATATAATAATAATAATAATTTCTCACGAGTACAGCACATACCTTACGAAGGGCTTTATCTATGTACAATAAGTGATTTTTTTGTTTGATTTTTAATTGTTTTGTCGAAAATGCTATGATTCCATTTCTAACCTTAGGTCTCTGGGTGGGATCCGGAAAGTAATGCGTACACATTAGAAATAAAATAAAATAAAATACTACTACTAATACTACTACTACTACTATTACCACTACTATTACTACTACTAATAATAATAATGTTGAGCGTCCTCGGTATGATGACAAAACTAAATCCGCGTCCTGGGTAAGACGATAAACTACGTCCAACAGCAAGGCCTTGGATAATACGTTTTTGAAATAAAAAATATTAACAGAAATAGATTTTTGACAAAACAAAAATATTACCTGGAAACAAAAATGTTGTCGACATTAAATGACCCATTGAGGTTGATATACCGTAAAACAAACCAAACCAAACCAAACCAATAATGTTGATTGTTAAATGAGGTTTTAGTAAAAAGCTAGAAAACGGATGCATCTCTAATCACTGCATTTTTAACGTCTTTAAGCCTCAAGATAACCACTATCTATCGTACTTATCTTCTTAATCGGCACTTATTCCTTTTACATCCATAAAACAATCTCATTCCGTAACCTTCTATCTTGAATGGCTCTATGAAACAATAAATAGAAAAAGAAACTGCTTTGAGTGACTCTCTTTCTCGACGTCAGTTCTCTTTTTGATATAGGTTATACAGACCTCTACGTCTGAATTATGAAGATTTTCAAAAAACCTTCTTCACAGGTCGTATTTGTCCCATATTTAAGTGTGCAGGCTGTAAATGTGTTGAACAATTATATTTATTCGTCGAATCAGACTTACGATCCATTTTAAAACTTCAAATGCGCAACGTGGGTATTAAGTTGGGGCTTCGGAATTCAGGATGTTTCATACAAATGCTTGTCATTTATTTAAATCTGCGCACAGTGAACCGAATTTCATTTTAACTGCGCAGATATATCTTATCGCCATTCAACTAATAAACGTTTAGATTCCAACAAGCATTCTTGTTTTAATTATTGATAAAACATGAAATGGCTAATAATGTAAGATACTGTATATATGTCATATCTTGTATGTTAGAAAAATAGCTATGAAAACTTACATTGTCTTTCCGCAACACAATTGAGCAGTTTCTCTTGGGATTTTAGGGATAAGGAAGTATCGTTATTGTTTATTTAACTTCGGACTAATGTCCTCATCCAGATTACGATCATGACGTTATTCTCGTTGTGGACTCTTTCTTCCTTCAGGAGTTTCTATATCCGGGTCACCTTCAGGGAATTTCGAACTTAACAATTTAGCCAATCTCCAGTAGCACATAGTTTTTATGTCGCTGTTCATGTCTCCGGATATCTTGTCTGGCTTAACTGTCAGTTAGTGCACGTCGTGTTTCCACCGAGTCTGAAAAGTAATTAAGAAAAAAAAAGAAAGCACATCATCAGATGTAACAAGAATAATACTTAAACACAGCAAATAAAGACGGCAATACAACAGAAACATAAGCAGCGGCAGATATATATATATATATAGTTAAGTTATGAAGAACTTGGTAATCCGATTGGGTAATCCCAAGGAGGGTGAAATCCTGAGAGCTCAATGTAAATCCAGAGCTAATATTTAAAATAAAAACAGACCACTTTAAGGTACCATTATAATAATTTATTTCACCAGAGTCCTTTTAAATGAAACGAAAAATGAAATTAAAATTGATGGGTAGTGTAAGTTTTTGTAATCTAACAGAGAGTGTAAAAGGATAGTTTATATATATATATATATATATATATATATATATATATATATATATATATATCATCATTTCACCCCAAGCAAAGCAGTAAAGCTACTAAGACACAATGTGTTACTGGGTGTGAAAGAATGATAAAAAAGAGAAACATTATTAAGGAAAGAGAACGATAAAAGGATAGAAATGAAGAATAAATTACGTAAGGATAGACATTGCATTTAAAATTTTGAAGATCAAAATTGGCTGGAAAGCAAGAAAGAGAATTCTACAAGAGAAAAGATCGAGAGAAGAAACTGTTAACATAGAACTTACGGTTTCTTCTAGCCAATTCGACTGTAAATTCATGTGACCTTATTGCCAATCTAGTACTGTGCTTAAATTAATAAAGAATACCATAGAGGAGGGAGAGCTCATCAGAACAGCTAAAATGAATGTATAGAAAAGACACATGAAAGCTAAATCAGATCGATGGGAAAGTGACTGAAGCCAAGATGTCAGGATTTTATGAGGAATCTCTAAATATATAGCAGCAAACTATATGTGGCAGTGATATTCAAAGTATGGACGAATGGTAGACTTATAAATATGTAAGATAAATTCTAGAAAAATTGTCCAACACGACACAGTGAACTAACTTTCCTAGAAGAAGTCCAAGCAATGGATTCAATCTATGCATAATACTGGTCAGTGGTTACCGAAGACATTTGATTGAAGTAGTCGCTGGAAAAGAAAGCGCTCAAGATACTAATTAAAAGTGTACACATTCGCATGTCAATTTTTTTTTTATTTTTGGTGAAAATCCATTTTGTTAAATAAATAATTAAAATGTATGCTCTTTTGATTTGAGTTTTTTATTTGGAAGCTCAAATTAAGGAATTGATGTTTGCTTGCACATTTAAAGGGATTATTTTTGATTTTCCTCACATTAACAATGAGCATGTCTACAGTGCGAGGGGAGGGCACCTACTTTCAAGCGGTACTGTATATATGTGTATGTCTGGCAATACTGCGGATGGATCACACTGTTCGTATCTATTTCCCTTGTCATTTATCTATCTGTGAAAAATGAATATTTTTCCTTCCTCAGCAGAATAGAAAGGTCACATATCAATCTATTTATCAAGCAACTCATCTGTGCATAGGCCCTACAAAGGAACTTCCTCTCTGCGGAACGAATTATCTTTCCGCAAAACTGATCAGTGTATATCTTGCTTGTTTAATTTCGACCTATGTTATACAGTTCTCTATCTATAATTAATCCTTCTTTTTTTCAGTGAAACAAAAAAAAAAAAAAGAAATTCGATCACATATCCTTAGACTTAAACAAAAGAGGCCGGGCACTGGATGAACATAAACGAAATATGATATTGAAAGACCAACCAAATTGAAGAAGCGAGAGGCTGTGATAACCCATCATCAGAAATAGGATAAGAAATACATTAAGGCATGAAAGCGTCAGTGCAGAATAAATAAATTCACCTACAAAGTCCCTGAGTGCATAGAGTTATCTCATAAGAATCATAGAAGGGATTTGAGTATTGAATAATCAAAAGTGTTTCCAATCACTTGAAGTACAAGTTATCAAATATGACTGCATCTATCTATCTATCTATCTATCTATCTATCTATCTATCTATCTATCTATCTCAGTTCATATCTATCTCTCACTCTCACACTCTCACTCTCTTTCTCTCTCTATATATATGTGTATGTATGTGTGCGTGTGTATGTCTTTCAGTTCATATCAATCTATCTATCTATCTATCTATCTATATATATATATATATATATATATATATCTAGAAAGCTAGCTAGCTAGCGAGCTCAGTTCATATCTATCTCAATTCATATTATGTCTCTCAGTTCATATCTATCTATCTATCTATCTATCTATCTATCTATCTATCTATCTATCTATCTCAGTACATATCTATCTTTCTATTTATCTATCTCACTCTGTTTATATCTATCTATCTATCTATCTATCTATCTATCTATCTATCTATCTATCTATCTATTTAGCTAGCGAGCTTAGCTAGCTAGCTAGCTCAGCTCATATCTATCTCAATTCAATTCTCAGTTCATATCTATCTATCTATCTATCTATCTATCTATCTATCTATCTAGCTATCTATCTAGCTATCTAGCTATCTATCCTTTAATCATTTCAGCCCAAGTGAATGTTTCAGAATATGACATAAATATACTATTAAGGACAAAAGACAATAAAAGACAAGAATTAAGAAGACTGGTGTTAACCATCAACACAGCATTTCAATTTTTAAAGCTCAAATTTGACAGGAAAGCAAGAAACCAGAACAGAGTTCCACAAGCGAGGAGTGCGATAGAAGAAACTGTCAGCTTAGAACTTACGGTTGCATGTAGTCATTTTCAACTGTTATTGTTTTATTTCATTAATGATATCGTTTTTTCATATTCCCTAATACTCAGAAATCCCTTTTCTTTTAGTGTCATCATTGCCTTACTTAGGCGGAGTGTTTTTTTGTGATTTGGTTTCATTCATTTCTTATATTACCTGCATGATAGTAAGTACAATACCATTTTTTTAAAGATTTTTGTAGCCTTGAGAAGCATTAATAATTATTTAATTTCCTGTTTTAAACTTTTGTCCTACATTTATATATATATATTAATATATATATATATATATATATATATATACTCATCAAGTATTCAGATCACCTTGGAACGGTGCCCTAAGAGCCGCGACGGCTTTTTGACCCTTAGCCGCTTCATCGCAGCAAGGATATACAAGTGATTATTTTAGGGATTTAGACTAATCATATAGTAATTTGTTAAGTATAGAATAATCCTCAACAGAAAGCACTGGAATCATCAGCAGTGTATACATACAAGCATGTTTTTGAAACATGAGAAGTCTTATGTAGCGAAGGAATCATATTTTTTTAAAAATAATTATAATATATATATATATATATATATGAATATAAATATAATATATTGCACATATATATATATATATATATATTTATATGAATATAATGATTATATATTGCACACACACACAAACACACACACATATATATATAATTATAATATATCGTACATATAGTGCTTGTGTTAATCAAATAGTGCTCGATGTAATGAAACAGAGGTATTAAGTATGTATTAATAAATATACATATTATCCCTCACCGGTAACATGTCTTGGAGTTTCATATGCAATGCAATCTTCAGGTGCAGAATATACTATATAGATATTCAGCACCTGAAGATTGTGTTAGGCATGAAACTCAGAGTCATGCTAGTAGTGAGGGATATATATATTATGTTTATACAGTTTTTTTTCTTCTATCATCCGGTATTTTGTGTGGTCCGGCTGTATTACTAATATTAGCTGTTTCCTTATGAAGCAACGTTAGATAATTATTGACCGATCAGCCACTGCAACTGTTTGAAATTTACATCTTTTGAGCAAGTGTAGAGCTTTATCCCTTGTTTCCTCTCGAGGACCCAGTTTCCGGTTCCGTCTAACGTCTTCTCATTCTTTTTACCCCAGTACCCCTCTTAGCGGCATTATCAACTTACTTGGTGTGTGTTTCTTAAAAAGAACCTTTCTTTAAAAACAACGTTTAAGGAAAATAGGTTCTTCAAGCCTACTAAATGTACTTTCAACTATTGCAGGTTTGTTGCTTTGAGTTGTTACTTTTTTGTTGAAAGTCACCAAGTGATTGCTTTCTGTTATTTGGTAGATTGTTATTGATTAAACTTAGTCCTTTTTTTTATCTTTATTAAAAAACAGATTTTTTTTTAACAGCAACTGATATTCAAGTTCGTAAGTTCATGCGGAACCCATTTAGTTTTTAAAGTTTTCATAGACCCTTACTGCAGGTGACTGACTGTACAAACAATATACAACGTAAATGTCAAACATATTTCTGAGATATTACATCGGACTAATACCATCGTTACCACCCACTGTGTCTAATTTGGTTCTTGAAGATTAACCAATGTGTTAAAAATATCGTTCGTATGACCTTCACATTTACAAATAGTTTCTTTTCTTCTGTTTCGCTATCTGAAAAAAAAAGAAAAAAAAAAATCTTTATACGTCTTTTCCCTGCAGCGCCTTCCGATCTCAGTTGTATTTTTTTAAACACTTGTAGTTTACCGTTTCTTTGTTCTTTCATAATCAATAATATCACTGTCAAATAGGTCGTATGGTCAACAAAATCGATAAAAATCTTCCCTTTCCCACTCGATAGTCCGCAGCAGCCTGGCTGTTAATTTTATTGACACATGCGCTACAGGCTGATGGAGAGGCAGACAGTACCGTAGATATAGAGACATTGGTCGAGGCAAATCTTCACAGAGGATTAATACTTTGTCAATACCTTCGTTGAAGCACATTAGGAAAAGCAATAAAATATTTCGTTTCGAAGAAGAAAAAAGAGAACGCTTTTGGAAATATATTCAACTGTATTCATTATAAGGAGAAATCTCAGCATTTAGAATTTTCAGCTCTTTTGCAACTGTCATGGAAGTGGTGGATTTTTCCATAGGAAGAAAAAGCAAATCCAATATAAAACGACAGTCAAAATGCAATCGACTACAGAAAAAACAAAACACGAGTAAATATTTATATAGATAGTATATACTAGTCGTAAACATATAAATATAAGAAATTATACTCGTCCAGAAAACCTTAAGTGCCTTGATTTGTGAGTAAACAAAACAATACCAAAATGAAAAAAAAATGGTACAAAAAAAGAAAGAACAGAGAACATGCACGTCAGCCGAAAATAATCGTCTAGCATCCAAGTTCAGAGTTCAAAGAAAAAAAAAACCAATATGAGTAAGTAAAATAACTAAATAAAGTGTTCGATATGCTAAGTAAAACAAACCTAAGTTAAACCAGAAGAGCCAGACAACCTACCAGGGTTCCAGCTAAGCGGATCTTCATGGATTAATATATAGATAGTATATAAATAAAATCTGGGCTGTTACATCTGATATGTATCTAGATAGAAGTACCGGAAGTATCCAAAGAAGAATCTGCATTGTTATCGGACCTGACCTGGTCTCCCGGCACCAATTACATACCAGCCGCTCTCACCTAGCTTCCCTGTGCCTTTTTTTTATAAATACTTTCATAGCAATGGTTTTAATGAGATTTCTACTTTCATAGGTCTTGGCTGTAGGCCTCACCATTTTACTGCTTGTTTAGTATGACCGTAATTTCTCCACTGTTATCGGACCTGACCTGGTCTCCAGGCACCAATCACATACCAGTCGCTCTCACCTAGCTTCCCTGTGCCTTTTTTTTATAAATACTTTCATAGTAATGGTTTTAATGAGATTTCTATGTGCATAGGTCTTGGCTGCTAGGCCTCACCATTTTACTGCTTGTTTTGTATGGCCGTAATTTCCCCACTGTTATCGGACCTGACCTGGTCTCCCGGCACCAATCACATACCAGCCGCTCTAACCTAGCTTCCCCGTGCCTTATTTTATAAATACTTTCATAGCAATGGTTTTAATGAGGTTTCTACTTTCATAGGTCTTGGCTGCTAGGCCTCACCATTTTACTGCTTGTTTTGTATGACCGTAATTTCTCCACTGTTATCGGACCTGACCTGGTCTCCCGGCACCAATCACATACCAGCCACTCTCACCTAGTTTCCCTGTGCCCTTTTTTTTACAAATACTTTCATAGTAATGGTTTTAATGAGATTTCTACTTTCATAGGTCTTGGCTGTAGGCCTCACCATTTTACTGCTTGTTTAGTATGACCGTAATTTCTCCACTGTTATCGGACCTGACCTGGTCTCCAGGCACCAATCACATACCAGTCGCTCTCACCTAGCTTCCCTGTTTTTTTTTTTTTATAAATACTTTCATAGTAATGGTTTTAATGAGATTTCTATGTGCATAGGTCTTGGCTGCTAGGCCTCACCATTTTACTGCTTGTTTTGTATGGCCGTAATTTCCCCACTGTTATCGGACCTGACCTGGTCTCCCTGGCACCAATCACATACCAGCCGCTCTAACCTAGCTTCCCGTGCCTTTTTTTATAAATACTTTCATAGCAATGGTTTTAATGAGGTTTCTACTTTCATAGGTCTTGGCTGCTAGGCCTCACCATTTTACTGCTTGTTTTGTATGACCGTAATTTCTCCACTGTTATCGGACCTGACCTGGTCTCCCGGCACCAATCACATACCAGCCACTCTCACCTAGTTTCCCTGTGCCCTTTTTTTACAAATACTTTCATAGTAATGGTTTTAATGAGATTTCTACTTTCATAGGTCTTGGCTGCTAGGCTTCACCATTTTACTGCTTGTTTTGTATGACCGTAATTTCTCCACTGATGTCTTTTTTCTTCGTACGGTTTCTTGCTTTCCCTACAATTGAGGATTTAAATGCAACGTCATTGATCATCTCTTGAGTCCTTGAATCCACATCATTTATTGTCCATTTTTATCAATAAGGTTTTCTGTTTCCTTCAATCTCAGTAACCCCTTGTGACTTAGGGACTTTATCGCTTTGGACCGGTAGAAACTATTTTAAAACAAGTTATTTATTTAATGGTCATGCTTTATTTCTTAATATTGAGCATTTTACTTGTAAAATCGGCTTGTCTTAGGACAGTTATATACGAACCGACGAAATGTTTTAGGTGTATACTTTCTTCTTCGTCTTCTGAAACAAGGGATAAAGCTCTACACTTGCTCAAAAGATGTAAATTTCAAACAGTTGCAATGGCCGATCTGTCCATAATTATCTAACGTTGCTTTATAAGGAAACAGCTAATATTAGTAATACAGCCGGACCACACAAAATACCGGATGACAGAAGAAAAAAACTATATAAACATATATATATATATATATATATATATATATATATATATATATATAGAGAGAGAGAGAGAGAGAGAGAGAGAGAGAGATAGATAGATAGATAGATAGATAGATAGATAGAATTATTTATTCGAAAGTTATAACATAATATGTTATAAAATCACTACAAAAATACCCATTTTGTTTCAACACTTCTGATGTCTAATCAAGTGATGGTGTTGAATGTAGAAAACATAGATTTTTCTACATTCAATTAAAATTATCGACTCCATATGTATTTTGATAGGGTTGTATTTTTTTCTTATTTTTCCTATTTTTTACTTCCCCTCGTGTTACAGCTTTCTGGTGTTCTTGAAGCCTTACTTTAAAGTTGTAACACGAGGAGAAGTGGAAAAATCAGGCGTAGCTGACCACATATCGAGAGAAAAAGAAGATCACGGCCTTCTGTGGGATCCCGCTTAAATCATAAACAAAGAACACCATTGGAAAATTCATAAACGTAAGGAATCAGCACATATGCTAGGCCACAAAAATCTCCTGAGCCGACCATGTATATAAATGAATACAACATGGGAACCAGTAATAAGGAGTGCCAGGAAAAAGCGAGAATAACAACAAGAATTGCAATACGAGCTCTAGAAAAACATGCAATGATAACAGCAATAATTGCAATATGAGCACTGGTAAAAAATTATTGCTGAAGTCATTAGGTTTATAATACCCGGAAATGCATACACAGATGTTCCCAAGGACACATGACACACTGGATAAAAGCGTTGGTAAGATCCAGTGACAAGACCCAAAGCATGTGAGTTCAATAGCCGGTTAAGGCAGTGGAGAACTTGGAGAGAGGAATTAACAGGAGATAACTGATAACTGACATCCATTAAACATGGCACGTGGAACTAGAACAGTCTACCCCAGTGAGCGAAATAAAGGGTTCAGTTCGACATTCCAACCACCTGAAGAAGGCCGGAGCGTACAACGGCCGAAACGTTGTAATAGATATGGCGATAAAGATGAGGAACAATAGTCCGAATAATGTAAATAGCGTACATAATGTCTCATCTCAGAAATATAGATAGATAATTGTATTTTGCTGCATGTTATTGTTGTTGTAACTGTTATTAGTTTTGTTCAGTATTTTTTATTGTACTTTGTTATTAGTATTCATTTTTAACTAATTTTGTTTGCAATTTTGTTGATAATTTATTATATTTTTCTGTTTTTAGCGAAGTGTTTGTCAAATATTTTGAAGAATATTTTACTTATTTTTGTCTTCATTGTATTTTTGTAGAACCAAATTATATTTCTTTTTTTTTTTTTTTTTTTTTTTTTTTGTGTTTTACTTTGCATTGTTTCGGTTTTATATTCTAGTTTGTATATCCGCTGTTTCTTGTGGATGATTCATGTTTTTATTTTTATGGAATCTTTTTAGGCTACTAGAATTTGTTAAAATTCTTTTATTTATAGATATGGGTATTTGCTTGAAGGCTTTAGGGGTGGTTAGAATTTTTGTTAATGCATATAGGGTAGTTTGGTTATAAAATTCTGTGACATCCGTTAGTCCGTCCGTCACACCTTCTAAAATAACCATATTGATGTGGGGCCAAAGTTGGAACCACAGAAGGAAAACACGGAACACGGATTGGATGTAAGAAAGATATATTAACAACAGGTTACAGAGATAGTGTAAGCGGAGTTTACTATATGTTAGTGTCCAATACTGGTAGTCGTACGCGGCTCTCACTGTCTCTCCGTGTCTCTCTAGAGTGTTGTGTCGCATACTTAATATAGACCTGGAAGAGTCTATTGTGTAGCTAGTTCCGGTCTCACAATACATATATTGACCGATCGAATCCAAATTTAGGGTAAAGTGCAAACAGGTAAGGAGCTACAAAGTAGAGTTCGTTGTACTAATGTGTTTCTTTTTTCAAGTATTTTTCCAAACAAATCAGCTTATTCAAATTTCATCGATTTAGTCAGTTATGTGCCATGCATGATACACGCAGATTTTTTTCCCGCAGTAGGTTGACATTTCTTTCTTTCAGACCAGTTGCTGTCCAAGGCTACAGAACCCGATCTGTCCTGCTATTTACCCATAGCTGGAGAGTGAAAGAAGAGGATTCATAGCTTTTTCCACGTAAGTGAATGTAATCGATTCGGCTCAGCTGTCCGATTCCTCAATCCGAGCCACTATCGATTACTCAACCGTGCCTCCTTTTTAGCTAAAGACAGAACATCACCCACTCTACAGTCTTGAAGTAAATATCGCAAAGAAAAACATATGAGTTTCGATAAATGAATGCATGGATCCCGATGACTCAGTTGTAGATTTTAATAATGAATGTAGAGCTACATTTAGTATAGTATAGATTCTGTTCTTTATGGAGATTCCCAACTATTATCAGAGGGAGGTATGGAGTCAGTTAGTTATGTGTCATAAGTGATACACACGGATCCGATCATGTATCTTTCGATACATGACTGACGAGGCAGATTTTTTTCCCGCAGTATGTTGACATTTCTTTATGCGATAGACCAGTTTCCATCCAAGGCTATAGAACCCGGTATGTCCTGCAATTGCCCCATAACTAGGGGTGGAGAAGATGGCGTAATAACAAGTAAATGAATGTAATGGATTCGAACTCGGCTCTCTGATTCCTCAATCCGAGCCGGTAACCATTACTCCACCGTGCCTCCTTCTCTTTCATCGATTGGTATGCGAAACTGAACGAAATGTGGAGTATGTAAATCTCGACAAAAAATATTAGTGCTAATTTCAACAATGCTAAGTACTCGCGTGTTGCAAAAAATTCAATTATAAAAAAAAATAAGATGGTGAAAAAAGTTAAAAGAGGAAATAAAGAAGCAAAAAATGATTTTAAAAAATGTGTAGAAACGAGGAAAAGAGTAAACTGATCTTTTTTTTTTTTTACAGTTTAACCACACTTTGTGGATTATAAAAGGGGTTTCGAATTGTATGAGTTTGCTTACTGTACTCGGTTTTTCCAGGCGGCTCCCCATCTAAATACTGACCAAGCTCGACATTGCTTAACTCCGCTGATCGAATAAGGAGCAACATTTTCAGCATGGTTTGACCGTAATCCCAGAAAGAGGAAAAAATAGTCTCAAGATGAAGTGAAGAAAGAGGTTGTAGGGAGGGACATGAAGACCCCTTGAATGAGGGTTAGACGTTGGTGACAAGGAGCGAGATTACAGAGAGTAGGTGAACGTGTAAAGAAATAGGATTTAAGAGAAGAGGAGGAAGAAAGATAAAAGTAGTAGTAGTAGTAGGAGGAGGAATAGAGGATTAACCGAGGAAAATGGCGGGGGGGGGTAGGAAAACAAAAGAAGAGTAAAGTGATTTTTGGAAGATGGTGATAGTGGGAGAGATTAATTTAAAACTAAAACTGAAAAGAGAACAAGAAGAAGGTCGATTTTGCAAACAAGTAGACTATTCTAACATTGAAGACTGTCGCAACATAATCTTCCTCACCCAACTGGGGTTTCATGTAGCGAGATAAGTGAAACTAATGTCGAAAAGAAGCAGGAGAAGGAAAATCATAAGGAAAGAAAGGAAAATATCCCAAAAAGAAGAAGAAAAGGACAACAAGGGAGGAAAAACAAAAAACGGTGTGTACAAGAAAAAGAAGAAGAAGCAGGTGCAGAAGAAGAAGAAGA
>CAHIKZ030000693.1:692500-730000 GCA_903632075.3 Acanthosepion pharaonis
GGGAAAGTGATGAAGGATACATTAAAAGAGATTTATAGTAGTGGGGATATATATATATATATATATATATATATATATATATATATATATAGAGAGAGAGAGAGAGAGAGAGAGAGAAAGAGAAAGAAGGGGAAGATGTGAAGGTGTGAACACACAGGAAGAGAACGAACCGGTAAGGTGAGGTTGAAGGTGTTGATACGAACCGTGGGTGAAGGTGCTAGATAGAGGCGGAGTTTGGCAGATTTTAACGGCGTGACGTCGGTGATGATGTCGGTAGTGGCATGGATGACGTCAAATGTTCACGTCTGGAGGCCGCAAGGCATTAATTGCGTTTTACTTTTGTGCATTATCATCAAGTCGATCCGAAATTCTCGAGGAAGATGCAACCACTATCCAGCTGTCTTTTTTTTTTCAGGGCCTTCTTAGAATTACACGCGGAAGGAATCGACATTTTAGACAAAGAACTCCATCTCTCCGGCGGAATACAATTACAAAATAATACACTCAACTGGCTGGAACAATAAGAAAAAATTATCGAAGAACAATCAATGTTATATGGACATGATTTGCTTCATTAACACATGCACACACATTATTCATCCAAACAATTTGTATTAAAAAGAACAGACAAGGTCAATCTGTCTAATTTTTTTATTATATTTTTCCGATTTTCCAATAAGGTATTGAGTATTGACCTCGAAGTTGTGGATAAACTGTCCAAAGTTCATATTTTGTTATTTTTGTTCACGTACTTTCGACTATCACAATTATTATCAAAAACCAATGTAATGTTTGCGTGGAAGTTATATTCTGGTATTCTAGACCCAAGAGCCGCTCAAGGTAGAGATTTAAAGAATAAATGGCGCAGTTTATGGGGATATGGGATAAAGATAACTGTCCAGGTTAAACTTGAACAGGTTAAGGTTGTATCCACTCAGGTTAAAAAAGCAGTTGTTCGTGGGAAAAGGCTGTTCGAGTAGAAATTACAGCTCAACAATGAAATACGAAGGCAATGTTAGTGGTTCGCTAAAACAGATTGTTATTTCAGGTATGGAAGGTGAAAAGCAGTGAAATTGAGGAAAGTAGTTTGAACTCTTTCGAAGGAAAATAGCGATATGTGACGTCGTCCCCCGGTCGCAGGCGTCGACTGTGTCGTTCGATCCCGGTCGCGGCGCCAATTGTGACGTCACGTGCTCCCCAGGCTCTGATATCCTGGTCACGGACAGCACCAACTGTGACGTCTTCGCCGCGGCGTCAGCTGTTCGCTCCTCGCTGCTCCAAACGTGACGTTCTAACCCTTTGGTTAGATTGATACCAGCCTCGCCGTTCCCAACCCGCTTCCAACGCCTGGTTAAAAGGGTAACTGCACTGATCTCCAGTCTGCCTACCCACGTTGTGAATTGATCTTAGACAGACGAGATCAAACAGGGGTTGGGGCCGCAATGCAAGTTGAGTTCAACGGGGGTGATAACACACAATTATGTATAAAAGAAAATGAAATAAAAACTCACAAGGTCCAACGTATCAAAGAAAAAGGTAACAAACTTTTTATGTCTATTTGCTCGGTACATAGGACTATGTCTACTTCCCCACCCGTTCTGTGGATTGTGGCACGACGCTTTTACTAGGCAACTTTAAGGCTTCAAGTTGTCTGCTCTCTAAGAAATTTGTGTTTCAGTGTGTCTTTGGACGAAAGTCGAAAAAAACCTACTTCTGTGGTCTTGATTCTAAGTCGCTCTTCAAACTACTTGTTCTTGGTTGAAGAAGAGTCCAGAAGTGTGCGTGAATCTTGGTCAGCTATCTTGACGCGGTTTCAACACTGGGCGCTCATCTCTGCTTGTCGTCAAGGTTCAAAACTTCGCCAGGGTCCGCGGCTCAATCTGACTTCTTCTCCGGCTTGGGTCGAACAAACTGAACTGATTTCTGTCGGTTGGGGTCTCGTTTTATTGACGCCGTCAAAACTGGGTGGGTCTGTCGGCGCCAGGGGTTCTTCGATAATTCTTAATACGTATCCACCCTTCTTATTTCTGGTTAGGGATTTTTCATTCTTTTCCATTTTCGGTAACTCACCTCCCCCCCCTTACTGTGCCTCTGAGGGGCGTGTACCCGCTTCCCCGCTTCTTCGTATCGGCTTACACTTACACTCCTGACAGGGGCGTCGACCGATTCTCCTCGTGCGTCACGTGACCGCTCTCGGCCAATGAGGTCCTGGTCGGGTATCTTTCCTCCTCCTTCGTGTGTCATGTGATCTTATTTAGCCAATGACGTCTTTAGTCGGGCGTGGACAATCCGTGGCTTTGTTTTGGGGAAAGAAATACCTTGAAAAAAAAAAAAAAAAAACAAAAATATTAATTTAAATCGCCCTTATCATGAGCGTCTGAGATAACACCTTCGGCTTTTTAACACGTGGTATTTGTCAAGCAGTTTATCGCTAATTGGATATGATCTAAGAAAGGAATTTCTCAGACTCGTTGGCGTTTCTGTAACGGAATAAAAATATTTCATTTTCCCTCCGCTCGAAGGTCTGATAATAAAAATCTTTATTATCTCAAAAAAATTTTGCCAGTGACCTCCTTGTGTGGGCTTTTTCTAATTCTGAAGACTGTTTGTGTTTTCGTATTAATGGTTTGTCTTCATATCCTTAGATACACTTCCCCACCCACTTAGACCTTTACTATCATTCCAACAACGCACTTTCATTTTTCTCGGATCCGCGGAAATCGGTCAGGTGCTTGACCTGAATATTTTTCGACACCTGTTATCTGTCAGCAGTGCGTTTGTGTGCTCGCCTATGACCTGTTTTCGTATTATTTTTTCTTGCTTTCTTCTTCGTTTTCTCTTTCTTTCTCCCAGATCGCTTGAATGTAAAGAAAGAATTATTCTTAAAACCCAAAATATTTTTTGGCCTTAAATAATTATTAAATGGTTGATAAACCGTAAAAAACAAATCATATATCTATGAATATTTCTCTCAGCTCGTCAGGTATGCATGGTGCCACAATAGATCAGCGAGAGACTTGTGGCGTTTCGACTGTGAGAAAGTGGTTGCAGAGTGGAAAATAATTCATCACCCACAAGGACACCGTGACGTTTTTTTGACTGTAGAAGATAGCACGAGTATTCGGTTATCTACTAGAACGGTACAGGGCACGAACCGACAATTTTCCCTTGTATCTTTTGCGATGGGATGTATGTACGACTTTAGATTTAGGTGAATATTAAGTCCCAATAGGTGCTCAAGGCACGAGGCCTCCCTGTGGGAACGGTCGTTCATCGAGATAGGTGAAAATTGATGGTCCTCAAAGTGATGATGGAACGTCTAATATCTATTATTTTTAATAAAACATGTTTAGAGTTGCTGTCCACTAATACATAATTATATATATATATATATATATATATATATATATATATATATATATATATATATATATATATATATATATATATATATATATTATATAGAAAAAGAAATACAAAATTACCCCATTCAAATAGCTATTTCGGCCCATGAAGGTATGAAGAAATAAAAGAAAATAGGGGCTTAAAATTTATACAAGAAGAAGAAGACAAAGATGAAAAAGAAAAAATAAAGAGAGAAAGCTGCAGATAGCGTCTAGACATAAATTAACTCCCGATATCAATGTAGTAATAGTGAGAGTCTCTGGAATACGAAGACAGTTAAAAAAATTGACGTATATTTTAAAATATTAAAACGTACTTTATATGAGGGAAATTACTTAAAAGAATTTAAAAATTTGAGATTTTTAAAACAAATTAGAAAGAGTAAGTAAAAAGGTAACATCTAAAAATGAAAACTATGTAATATACAAATAATAATAGATATAATATAATAAGTAATATAATTATTAAATAAAATAATTATTAAATAAAAATTTTAAATAAAAAATTAAATAAAATATATTTTATTCAATATAAATTAATAAGTATTAAATATAAATAAATAAATAAATATTAAATATATATTAACATTAATTAAATTAATATTAATTAAAAATAAATATTAAATATAAATAGTTTATTAAGTATAAATTAAATAAAATATTAAATAAATTAAGTAATTAAAATATGATAATAATAATAATAATAATAATAATAATAATAATAATAATTAAAGGAGCAAGATGTTAAGCGTATAAGAAAAGTAATGAAGGTAAAAAAGTAAAAAAAAAATAAAGGAAAAACCATAATAATGATAAAAGATATATTGAAGATAAAAATATTGATAAGAACATTTACGAAGATAAAATGTCATAAAAAAACCTCTTAGTGGATTGCATCAACTTTGCAAAAAAAACATATGGAGATAACTGCTGATGAAATTAATATTATATTTACTGCCAGGAAATCACTCTTAGCACTTAATAATTCCACCTGGATTAAGTGCAGGAATGACGACTTGGGAGCATATGATTCGCTCCAGGTTGTCTTGTCTGCTTCTACATTCTAGATATACGTAGAAGATTGTAGATCTTAAACTAGTAGGCCTATATAGGGACGATGGACTCATTTTTGTTCCCAATAGTAATGGTCCACTTACTGTAAAATTACAGAAGACAGTTGTTAGATCCTTTAAGCTACTGGGGTTTAAGATTGAGATTACTTCTAAACTCAAAACTGTAGATTATCTGGATATCATACTTAACCTGTATAATAATAATTTTAAACCTTACCATAAAGAACATGAAACTCCTTACTACTTCTATGCTATCGTGAAACAGATACTTATTACTGTCGGCTCCAGAATTAGTAAGCTTTCGTCTAATAGGCATATTTTAATAAAAGTCAAGAATTTTATGACAATTCTTTCAAAAATAGTGGCTTTAAAAATAAACTATTCTACTTAAACCCCATAAGTAACACTGGTGAGGATAAGATGAGTTGTATGGATAAGAATAGAAAAAGAAAAATAATTTGGTTCAACCCCTACTTCTGTAAGTTATCCAGGACTGATATCGGACAATTTTTTCTGAAGTTAATAAATAAACATTTCTAAAAGAAAACAACCTTCTAAGTAAGATCTTCACCAGGAAAACCATCAAAATAAGCTATTCCTGCACAAATAACATGTACACAATTATCGACTCCCATAATAACTACATTCTAAGTAAATTCCATGGTATCAACAATAAACCGGGCATGAATCCCCACTGTAATTTTAGAAATAGCAACATTGTCTAGTCGAAGGAAAATGCAGAATTTCGAATGTTATTTACCAAACAACCATTTAACCCAAAGATAATAAGTCAAACCACTATATTTACATTGGAATTTCCCGGGTGGAGGGTGTATGGAAACAAAGACTTTACAACAATAGAAACTCTTTTTCCAACCCAAAATTAAAACACCAACTGGGAATTGAGGGAGAATATCTGAACCCTCAGATTGACTGGGAAATCATAAGTTTTTCTCACACTCCTAATAACTATAAGGTTAGATGTAACCTCTGTTTAGAGGAGAAGATCAAAATAATTCAAATTCAGTAATCAAAGCGTACTACTAAACCAATGGAACGAGTTATTTTCCAAATGTCATCACAGGAGTAAGTTCAAACTGAACTAGAATATTATGGATCTTTCTTAATCTGTTATCACATAACGCATATCGTTATTTCTACTCCTTTTCAATCCTATCGAGTAACATTCCTCCAAATTCGGTTTTTGTTTTGATTTTTATAACATTTTATCTTCGTAAATTATATTGTTAATATTTTTACCTTTAATATAGCTTTTATTATTATTATGATTTTCCTTGTTTTTAACTCTTGTACGTTCATTACTTATTCATCTTGATCTTTTAATTATTATTAATATTATTATTATTATTATTATTATTTATTATATTAATTTTTATTGTTTTTGTTCTTATTTTATATATATGTATTATTTTATTTTAATTATATATTTTATTTAATATTTTACTTAATTTGAATTTAATATTATATTTATTTGAAATTTAATAATTTATTTATATCTAATATTAATTTTAAAATTGTATTTTATTTTATTTAATAATTTTATTTATATAATTATTTTATTTAATAATTATTTTATTTATTATATGAAATGTATTCTTATTTGTATATTACATATTGTTTTAATTTTGATTTTTGATATTAGATGTGCCTTTTTACTTACTCTTTCTCAATTTTTAAAAAAATCTTCTCAAATTTTTAAATTGATTTACGTAATTTTCTTATATAAACTCGATGTTAATATTTTAAAATATAGGTCAAGGTTATTTTAACTGTTTTCCGATTCCAGACACTCCCACTTATACTACGATGACACTGGGAGTTGATTTATATCAATACTCTATATGAAGCTTTCTCTCTTTCTTTTTTCTTTTTCTTATTCATCTTTCTCTTCTTATTTTTATTTTAAAATGTTTAAATTTTAAGCCCTTGTTTTATTTCTTCACACCTTTGAGGTGACAAGGCCTATAAGTAAGTATTTTGGAGCCGAAATAGCTATTCGAATGGAACAATTTTGAATTTCTATTTTATGTAATTTATATGCTCTGTTATAATAAATACATTGAGCTCTGTTTGTGGATCAGTTTTAATATTCTATATTATTAGGATTCACTTGGACTGCATAACAACCGATTATATATATATATATATATATATATATATATATAATCTACTTGTCTGAATCATCTTCAAGAAGCGAGAGCAAGATCTAAAAGGTCAGCGAATCTAACAGTGATCTCATCCTACAATCCTCACTCTTGCTCTATATGTAACATCCTTTGTAAATTACTAGCGGGTCTTAAGTGCCACTTAGATTTTCGCACAAAATTTCATAACTGAAACAATAAAGCTGTCAGAACCTTATACGTCGAATCCGACTGGACAGTGCATTATATATATATATATATAATATATATATATATATATATATATATATATAATTATTTAAAAATAAATTATAACATAAATATGTTATAAAATCACTACAAAAATAGCCATTTTGTTACAACATCCCCGGTGTCTTATCAAGTGATGATGTTGAATGTAAAATAAATGGTTTTAAAAGTTTCAAATTAATTAACGATCCTTCGTGAGGGAAAACGTTGTTACAAAAGCTAGAATGACTAATCAAAATACAAGTATAGGAAAATTAAAAAAGCTTGACAACGAAGTCATGTTATAATAGCTATTCAGATCTTTAAAATACAGGTAATATTAAAAAAGAATTTATTCTAACCAATAATTATTAAATTACATGATAAATTTGATATTAAAATTAGAAACTGCCAATTTCAAAATCCAAATTTAATCACTATTAAGTTTAAAAATTATAAAATTACTGAGCAGAAAAGAAGAAATACATGTTATTCAATTTATTTCTTCGTTGAAATTACGTCAGAATAGACGCTGATATATCATCCGGTTGTCTGACAATATATGTATACATTTTAATCCCAAGTGTGTGAATGGGGTCCTAAACTCACGCATAAAACAACACAAACACACTCAGATTATAATACATAAGCACCCAGACATATTTAGATATATATAAACACAAAAAAAAGTGACGAGACAGGGAACATCTTCACGGCCCTTTATGAAAAAAACACACACATACACAATTAAAAGTGAATGCACTTTCCCTACACATAAACACCGATAAATACATGTACACACATCCACAGACATTTGTCTAGACAATCAGATACCAGAACCAATAAATATTTAAGACATAAAGTATCATTAAACAAATTCTAGCCACTTATTAAAATATAACTTAAGCGAACAAATATACAAAGATAAAAATGGTTAAAAATAATATTATTTAATATATTAAAAAACGAAAATTCCAAAACCACAAATATCAATAAAAACATATATTTCAATCATATAAGTTGATAATAGTTTTATTATATATTAGGTGAAGGAAAATAAGATAAAAAGAACTACCTAGAGAAATAAGTGTACTGTCATACGTATATACACATATATACACGCGGCAGCAAACACAAACTAGCACACATATACATGCATACATATATATATATACATAGAAATACTTACGTATAAATATATAAACATAAATATATACATACATATACATATCTATGATAACAAGTGCACATACACATACATACATATATACATATATACACACATATATACACACATTTATGCACACATACTCATATATATATACATATATACACACACCAATACACAAACAAACATATATACACACATAGACTAATTACTGTGGCAGTAATGACAAACCAAAGTTTCCATACCTACGCATACACACAATCTCATATATAATAGGTGTCAACACACACATATACGTCCACAAACATACATATATATACATATATACATATCTACATATAAAAATATACATAAATATACCTATCTATAATATACACATATATACGTACATACACATAAATACAACGACATTCAAACAAATACATATATAAACGTACATACATATACATACATAAACATACATCCATATACATAAACACACCAATATACATATACCCTAACATATATATATATAAACACATTCATACAAACAGAAATATACGTAAATATAAATTTAGATACACAATATAACAGGACATATATATATATATATATATACATGCACCAATACACATACATACACATATACATTTTAACCTCTTCTCTTCTTCTCCTCCTTTTATTTTTATATATATATATATATATATATATATATATATATATACAAAACCTACCAACATATAAATACACTTATATACAAACATACACATTCGCAGTACAAACACACATACCTGCACACAAATAAATATATACACATATACACAAACACAAATAACACTATGTAAGTATACAGTACACATTCATATCGTCAGGATGACCATCAAGCAATAAAAGTAATAATCTATTAAACTTACAGCGACATATCATTATCATTTAAAGTATACGACCCCTAATATAAGTTAAATTTATAACGGTGTTTACAATTAACTCTTAGTTCATATCTTTGATTTAAGAGTTTTTAAATCTAATAATTTCAAATTTTTCGTTAAGACATAGGTAACATGGGGCATATAGGGGGTTACATGTCCAGGCTTTCTTAATCAAACTCCATTTAACCGTAGGTGTTTTGTTCTTTTCTTTTAGATTCCAAAAATACTTGGATAATGAAGTCATGTATCTATAGTCACTGTTATTAAAAGATTGCATATACCCCCGCCAGCGTTCCTTGAATGTTTTCATGGTGCTACCAATGTAAAAAAAAAAAAATTATATTTGGATATTCAATTGTTGAGATTGTACTAAGATAGTCTACAGAACTAATCCTAGTTATTTTGTAGTGGACAATTATTAGGATTCCTACAATTACAGAATTTATTATTCGTGTTATTATATTTAGTATTGCTGTTAGTAACCTGTTGAGTAATCAAGCTCTTTGAATCCCTATACTTGTTAAAGACTATGTTGTTATGTTTTTTAATTATTTTCTCCAGGTTATCAGCACAACTATAGCTTAATTTAAGGGTGTTAGGATTAAATATTTTACTAAGTTGGTTAGTTTCAGGGTTGGGGAAATGTTTCTTGATGAGGTTTAGAAATATACGTCCTAAGTTAGTTTTAACCATTATATAAAAAGGGGGAGTGAACCAGATGATCTTCCTAGATCTTCTTTTCTTATCATGGTTGCAATTAACAGTGTTTTTATATTGAATAGTGATATCTTTGTATCCACTATTTTTGAGTGCAGAATTGTAAAAATCACGATGTTTATTAAAAACATCTTTGTTAGAAGAGTTAGTGCTAATTCTAAATCCAATGGAAGAGGGTATGTGTTTGATAACTGAAGGGAGATGGTTGGAATTTGGATGCACGTGTATTGGGTTGCAATTAACCTTCACATATGGTTGGAAAGTGTTGTTAGCAAGGTCTAGGGTGACGTCTAGAAAATCCACTTGTTTAACATTAGCCATCATCTCTATACAATCCTACACTATCAGAATCTAGACAATCGAAGGCACTTAAATTATATAAAAGAAATAATCCAACCAGGTCAGAAGCTTCAGCAGAATCCAAAGAACCCATTGAAATGTCAAAATTGTCATTGCAAGACTTTTTGGTCCACTGTTCATCCTTGTAGATCAGAACAGAATTTCGGCATTTCATGATAATGTCCACTTCCCGCTCAGAAATATTAGAGTATTCCCGGGCGAAATCCAAGGCCAAAGTGAAAAGATTCTTCGATATAGAGGAATAATAGTCGATAATATCGAACTGTATGATATATATATATATATATATATATATATATTAGTTGTGGCTATGAGGATGAACTTCATCAGGCAGCAAAGCCTCTGATCTGGAGATTGTTGATTTTTTTATAAGAGTGGAACACCCCCTTAATTACTGTCGTTCCCACGTTCACTTTTATCCGGGGTGACAGCAACTGTTAGGTTCCTTGCTATGGGCAAATAGTGCCCACCACCCCACCAGCAAAACACTATGAATGTATAAAAATATATATTATTATTTTTAGCCTACGCGTTTCTTCTTCTGAGGGAATTTAGCAAAGGAACTGTAAGGATTTTATTTTATGATAATTATTAGGATTGTTCATGAATATTAATCAGTTTAACGAAAATCTCAGCCAAATTCAGAGACAAGATGTAATACAATTCAATATGACCCGAAAGGCAATTTGCAGGTCTGGGATGCTAAAATCAAGCAGGTGCGGAGATTTAAATATCTGGGAAGTGTTCTGACAGAGGACGGTAAGTGCGATGCTGAGATCCGAAGACGGATTGGGATGACCAAAGACGCATTCTAAAATCTAGGCAGAGTATTGCAAGACAGGAGGATTTCTTTGGTAACAAAGAAATGAGTACAGAACTGCTCCGTAATATCTGTTATCCTTTACGGCAGCGAATGTTGGACGGTCTCCTCAAAGATGAAGAGACTCGAGGCGACGGAGGTATGGTTCTACAGAAGGAGGCTGAGAATATCATGGACTGAACGTGTGAGCAAGAATGAGTTCTTGAAGAGGATGCAAACAAGGAGGAGGCATATATTTAAAATCAGGATGAGGCAGATGAAATTTCTGGGACACGTAATGAGAAAGGAGGGCTTGGAGAATCTGTTATTCACAGGTCGAACAGAGGGAAAAAGACTAGGGAAAGGAACCCATGAGAGGCTTGAGCAAGTTGAATTGCAGAACGTGATTTGGAGGAAGTGGCAGAAGGACGCAAATTATTGAGAGCTACAAGAGATGGGGGGAAGTGGAGAGGCATGATCGCCTATGTCCTGAAATGTCACGGTACATAAAAAGAAAAAGAACTCATATACCTAAAGATTTGGAAAAAGCAATAACATTTTTTCACTTGTATATTTTGTCAGAAAATAAACTCTTTACATTTATCTTGATAAAGTCATTCAGACGACGATACGCGTCAGCTAAGATAAGTTTTCCTTTTGTCTTAACTCATATTGTCCTTTTAGAGATATACAATATCTGAAACTTTTAAACACATACACACACGCACCTACACACCCACGCATACACATATATATATATATATATATATATATATATATATATATATATATATATATATATATATTGCCATGGCCCTCAATGTTGAATTTTAAATCTTTATTTCCTGTCTAGGCCGGGTCCTGTATCGACTGCTAAATGGCGGAAACAGTCGGTGTTGCTTGACAACTAGACAGATTGAAATCCTAGTGGAGTAAGTAAAAGTCGGTCACCAATACCACGTGACATGCGCCACCAAGTGTGATTTTTAATTGCAATTTCAGTTTCCCGAATAACTCAGGTTGCGAATAAATTGACTGTTATCGTGCGCTCATCAGAAATGCGCCTAAGAACTTTTTCTTGTACTTGTTGTGCAAGAAATAAAGGGACATTTACTCAACTGTTCGGTGTGTAATCAATAAGAAGATCTTCCAAAAGACCGTTAATTATATTCGACTACTTGATGTGTAGAGAATAAAAGAATATTATACCCGAAGAAATCATCCCAGTTTCATCTTGGATGTAATTTGATTGCCAGAGAGGAAACGAAATACAGGTACTTATATTGGGGAAAGGAGTACTGACAACTTTTATTTGGCCATTTTAAAGATATTCTCTTTATTTAGCATTATAAACATTTGAGTGTACAAATTCACGAATCACAAATACGTGAACTATCAACCAGTATCAGATATGTACAATTTCATGATTCCATGCCTGTTATCTCATACTCTTTCATATTCTGTTGTTTTTGTTTTATAAAATAGTTTATAAATGTTCTTGTGTTTTCTGTTTGTTGACACATGTGTCGTGCGTTCGTTTCCGAGATAACGCATCTTAACCTTTTTTTTTTTAATCTGGGTTACATATCTTTATATGTTGCAAATTTGTAACAATAATACAGTAAATATATATATATATATATATATATATATATATATATATATATAATAATGATAATTATATATATATATATATATATTTATATATATATATTCATAAAATAGTACAGGTTATCAATGATGTTGCAATTATAGATGTAAACTTGTCTGAAAATCGCAAAGGGACATGAAACGGGGACCTTTGTCGTTCAGGTTTTTGAGAACATCAAGATTGCTCACGATGCTAAAGCTGACGTCTGATCTTTTAAGTAATGTCACCAAAATGTAGAATTATATCTTCTACAAGTTTTTGAGCATTTAGTTTTAAAGATCGTCTGAAAAAAATGTACAGAAATACCTACTTTCCGCAGGTTTTTGCTTACAAACTGACTTCAAAATTTTACTATTTTAAGAATAAATCCAAACAAAGTTGATATATTTTGTATTAGATTCATTGAATGGAAAATATATTCTAACCGGAATTCTAATTATGAATCACCACAAGTTAATCAATGAAAAACATTTTAATCCAAATTTTGGTCATAGCTAATAAAAAAACAAAAATTAAATAAAAGTTTATAAAACGTCATATTACTGCTGGGTACAAATAATAAAACGAAATGCATTTTGTATGGAAAAATCCATTAAAACTACTGCATTCTATAACATCATAATATAGCTAAATTGTTCAGTATAATTTGTTTTGGAGTAAATGAAGGTCTTATTTGATAACACGATGATTTAATAATAATGTGTTTTTTGCGTTGCATCTTATCCATCTAAAATTTGTGATGCTTCAGTATTTAATTTAACTGCTATTTCTACACCTTGCGGATGTGCAAGTTCACTCCAACATTGTTTCATTTATCACAACCTGCTGCAGTTCGTTATTTGAAAAGCCTTCTGTAAGCGCAGATTCACAAACTACATTTTACGAGGGATTAATCAAATTTGACCAGTACCGTCAGAATTAATGAATGTAACCTTTTTAAAAATCTCTTCTTTCGTGGCTCGCTACTTTTAAAACAAAAAACAAAAATTCCTTCCGAAAATTTACCCATTTTTGTGATGTAATTTGAATGAAATTTTAAAATTAGTGTTGCAAATGGACAAAACTTATTGTTATACCGGAACGTACATATCCTATGGTAAATAGACTCTCCCACAGATAAGTAGTAGTAGTAGCAGTTGCCAGTGGGGCTCAGTGGAGTTGTGTGAGTCAGTCGATGTCGGACATTGAAGTATGAACCCCCACAACTAGATTGCTGCGTCATTAACTCTTATTTCAAGTTCCTAACGTTTTGTACGTCGGACCCTTTTAGGACCGATTTAGCGAAATACAAGCCTCCACTGTGAAAACTACTCTACAACACTTATTAAGTATGAATAAATATTTAGCTATTAGTCAGTCAGTTATGTGCCAGGCGTGATACATGCTTAGGCGATAATGTATTTTTCGATACATGACTGACGAGGCAGATTTTTTTCCTGCAGTGTGCTGCCAATTCTTTCTGCGGTAGACCAGTTGCCATCCAAAACTATAGAACCTGGTCTGTCCTGCTATTTATCCATAGCTGGGAGTGGGGAGAAGAAGAGGATTTATACATTTCCCAAGGGTATTAGCATGTAAGTGAATGTAATGGATTCGACTGGAATTTAAACTCGGCTCTCCGATTCCTCAATCCAAGCAGCTATCCATTAAACCACGATTTTTTTTATAACTTCTTCCATCACCTCCAGTTCATCTGACTTCCACATTGAGAAAAGAATATTTTCTGGAAGCAAATTTTTAAATGCAGGTTTCTGTATTTCGGTCGACTGTTGCTTTATTAACTAGATCTTGTTGAAAATATGCATTTTATCTTTATCGCCATATTTTCAATTTCAAAGCAATTAAACATGAATATTTTTTACTTGTGCCATTGGATGTTTATCAGTTATTATTTTTCTGGACTGTTAACCATCCTCAGGACACATCTTCATTTGCAGTGACAGACATTCAAAACGTTTCGACAGTTGTTCAATTCCGGTTAGAACTTCAGGTGATTGGAATTTCAAACCGAACCCTTTATTTGGTCCACCGGGGTAGATTGTTCTATTTCTACGTGCCATAACTCTTCCGGATGTCTCAATTATTTCACTTTAACTCAACTCTCAAAGTTTTTGGTTCACCAGTGCCATGGCCGGGTACTGAACTCACAACTTTTTGGTTTTAATCACTGGATCTAACCAATGTCTTTATCCACTGGGCCATGTGTTGGAAGAGGCATGCCACATAGATGCAGAACAATCTACCCGGGGGGGGGCGAAATAAAGGGTTCGGTTCGAAATTCCAGAAATAAGGCAGGAGCGTACAACGGCCGAAACGTTGTGAATATGGCAATCAAGATGAAGATAACTGTTCGAATAATATAAATAATGCAAGTAATCATAATACCTCATCTCAGAGATATAGACGTATATATTTTAATCATCAATTTTGCAAGGTTGTGCTATAAGGCTTTCACTAATCACTGGAATTT
Source organism: Acanthosepion pharaonis (assembly GCA_903632075.3). Lineage (NCBI taxonomy): Eukaryota > Metazoa > Mollusca > Cephalopoda > Sepiida > Sepiidae > Acanthosepion > Acanthosepion pharaonis. Next base: position 707,444 of record CAHIKZ030000693.1, read on the forward strand.
AATTTCAATATCCTAATTTTGAACCTAAACTTATTCTTTAACTTCATCTCCTAGAAAAGAACAGAAAGGATTTGGTAAAAATTATTTTGTGTCATTATTTATCATATCAAACCCCAACTTTCAAATTGAGTGCGATACCATGGTTCCAAAGTCAACCTGCCCTAATAAACACACACAAACGCGCGCGCAAACACACACACACACACACACACACACATATATATATATATATATATATATATTTATATAATAATAACAATAATAATAATAATAATAATAATGAAAGCGGTGTTCTTAGAAATCCATAGGTAATAGATTATTTTATGGGATCAGGCGCCAGTCTCTTCGGACAACAAATTTTACAAAAATAAATAAATGGATCTTAAATTTATCCAGACACAAGAAAAAAAAGGGTGGAAGAGAGAGAGAGAGGAAAAAAAAGAAAAGGAAATAGTTTCCAAAATAAGAGGGGATGACAGAGATTTCAAAATAAGGTTTTTTAAGGGGAAGAGAAAGACAGAGACAGAGAGAAAGAGAGAGATCGGGAGAAGAGAGTAAGAGAGGGAAAGAAAAATGTTAAGCAGTCCTAGAATGACTTAGAATATACTCCCTTTTCCCTGGGCATGACAAGTGAAAAAGAGTGAACATATTCAAAAAGGAACATAATATTACATATTAATATTATATATATATATATATATATAAGTGAACATAGAAGTCACCACTTAGAGGCGACAGTCTGTTTCATGCTATTTGCAATCGTCAGGCCATAGCAAGAAACAGACTGTCACCTGTGTGGACTTATATTTACACACTATCAATCTCTGATAATTGAGCATTTTATCCCATAAATATAGCACACCTTAAGACTATATTTCTTCATATATATACATACATATATATATATATATATATATATATATATATATATATATATATATAGTGAAATCGGACAACAATTTTGCTGTTGGCTTTGCTGGTGAAAACACGATATTCGACAACCAATCTGAGATGTATAAAGCACCTTTATATAACGCTATGAACTCCCAAAGTAATCTTCGATGAAAGCCAAAATGTGACAGAACAATCAAAGCCAATCGCCTAGACATCGAGGATCAAAGACCACAGGAAAAGAATGTGCTTTCTTTTTGACAAGGCAGTCCCTGCAGATTGTAATGCATCTTTGAAGATCTTCAAAAACTATGAAATTACAAGGATCTTGAAATGGAAATCTAAATACATGGGGACAGCAATAATTCCAGATGTAGATGTGTTTGGAGTCCACAGATTGATTAGACAAAGGTTCCGATAGACTCACTGAAATGATTCCTGGTAGTCATGACCTTAAAGAAATACAAATACTCACAAGTACAGCTCACTCATTACGAAGATGTTTATCTATGTAAAATGTGTGTGATCTTAGTTTTGGGGGTCATTTTTTTGTTTTAGTTCTATGGTTGGGACCCAGAAGGAAATATATAGAACAGAAATCAAAGGAAAAAATAATAATGTTTTTTTTGTTAATATCTGTCTTTTGTGAAATTAATTGGAAACAGCAAAAATTGACTTGCCATATGAAAACTGAAAATGTACTTAAAAATGATAAGAATTTAATGTGATTTAGAGGCTAGCAGAACATCTACTAAAAAGCGCTCAATAGATACATGTAGCTATAATAATTAATTCAAGTAACTTATTTGGTTAACAGACTCGAGATATGATACGTAGAAATACATGGTTTGTCTAGGCACGCGGTTAGACCACTAAGTGTGATAGTTCCCTAAATCTTTTTAGGAAACCCTTGGGAGTGAAAAACTCTGGTTGTTTTGGAAAGATTTTCTTTGCAATGATGTCGATCTTGTGTAAATTCCGAGAGCCACTCGAGGTAGAGTGCTACAGTGTAACAGGCACAACTTATGCAGATATGCGTGCAAGACAAGAATTAACCCTAGACTTCAGCAGATTAAGGTTGTAGCGATCGAGAAATCATCCTCCTGGTAGTTGGTTCCACAAGTCAGCGGTTCATGGGAAGAAGCTGCTTGCATTTCAGCAACGGAATATGAAGGTGAATGAGGGTAGTTCTCTATAATATGCGTACCACGGTGGGTCTTAGTTGTGAAGATTAGGACTGGTGGATCTAAGGAGTGCTGTTCATCTGAACCCTTGACATGGTAATAGCAATAGAGCAGAGCAAGGTTTACGACATCTCGTCTGTGAAGAATGGGGTAGTAGGGTGGAAAACAATTCGTCACCCACCAGGATATGGAGGCGCTTTTGGAGAATGGTAAGTGAAGCCTGGGAGTCTCCTACCTATATATGACAGCAGTACTCCATTCTCGGCCTGATCTGAAGGTAGAGGATAGCAAGAGAAGTCAGCTACTTACTTGAGCGGTAAAATGAAACGGTTATTGTCCACGCATTTTTAGTAATGGCTCGTATGTACGAGTTCAACTTTAGGCCTGGATGAGTTTAAATTGTAATACGCGCTCAAGGCTAGTAGCCTACAGGAAAGAACATCCATTCGGAAGAGAGAAACTCATTTATATAACATGAAACTACTTTGGTCTCTGATCGTCTCAACTTTTGTCCACCAACTTTTGTTGTGCCACTGGTGTTGTGGCCAATTGTGCTGAAACAGGTATTTAGCGCTGTGGTACGTGCTATCCCGTGTGTAAATATAAAAGTGAACATTGAAGTCAACACTTAGAGGCGACAGTCTGTTTCATGCTAGACGCAATCGTCTAGCATGAAACAGACTATCGCCTCTAAGTGTTGACTTCAATGTTCACTTTATATATATATATATATATATATATATATATATATATATATATATATATATATACGTTATAATTATTATTTTTTAAAATATGATTCCATCGCTCCATAAGAGCTCTCATGTATAATTATGTAAGCATAATTATGTATGTATATGCTTATAAAGCTCCGTAAATTTCAAAATTAGTTATTCCAAAATTCGCTTGGCGATGAAACAGAACTAGGTACTTTAATTTAATTTAATTTCTATTATTGAATGATGGAATCATATTTTTTTAAATTAATTATATTATAATATAGGTTCTACTTGTGTATCGAGCACTGTTTTTAAAAATAAAAACAAAAATACTAAACAACTTCGGATTATTAACCTAATGGTTCTTTTCCTATTTTTCTATATATTTGCACACACACACACACACACACATATATATATATATATATATATATATATATATATATATATATATATATATATATTTATCTATAAATTTGAATGAATATGACAGACAAGGTTCTTTGATTTTTGGTTTTATACAATTTCTCATGTGATATTATAATTTTTCTTCTTTTCCGTAGATAAAATATATAAAAACTGTCAAATTGTTCTTTCTTCCCGAACGCTTTTGGCTATATATTTAGCCATTTTCAAGGTTGTAATATATTAACTTTGAAATTATTGAGTGTTGTTTGTTTTTTGAAAATGAAAACATTATATAAATATATACATACAACAATCTATTTCTTGTTAGCAGTTAACATATTTCATGAAAGAAAGATTGCTGCCTAAATACACAAATTCATACATACACACACACACACACACACATATATATATATATATATATATATATATATATATATATATATATATATATATATATATATATATATATATATATATATATATATATATATATATTAAATTTAAAAAGTATTTTGTAAGAACACAATATAGTTTTTTGAAATGGTCACGAAAATATCAGTTGTACGTGCAACCTTTTTCAGGGTTCAATACCGAAATTTGTTTGTAAACGTAAAAAAAATGAAAGGAAAATAAAGAATAACAAAAAATAAAGTAAGGATGAAGATAAAGAAAGAAAGAGAAAATGAGGAAAAAGCAAAAATAAAAGATTACATAGGAACAAAATATGACTTAAATTCTGACCAGGCAACAGCACCGAAATAAATAGATAAAGAAAGCAAAGGAATGGAAAAACTGAAGAATAGGCAAAGAAAGAAAGTCAGAGAGGAAAGGAATGAAGAAAATAAAAGAATAAAAGAAAGAAAAAGGAAATAAAGAACAAGAAAAAAAATGAAGGAAATATGAGAAAGATGAAAAGGAGAGGAGCTCCGAAGGAAAGAGAACGTGGGTGATAATTCAAGAAGAAAGGAAGGAAGAAAAGAAGGAAGGAAGGGAGAAAGAAAAAAGAAAAAAAAATGAAGAAAAATAATAAAGAAAGAAAGAAAGAAAGAAAGAAAGAAAAATAAAAAACGAGGGGAAGGAAGGAATGGTGAAAGAAAGAAAAATAAAGAACGAAGCGAAGGAGGAAAGAAAGAAAGTAAAGAAAGAAGGAAGGAATGAATGGAGAAATAATTAAATAAATAAAGAAAATAAAGAAAAAAAGAAAGAAAGAAAGAAAGAAAGAAAGAAAGAAAGAAAGAAAAATGGAAGGATGGAATGAAGGATGGAAGGAAGGAAAGAATGTTGAAAGAAAAAAATGAAGACAAAGAAAGAAGAAAGGGAAGCTATTATGAATGTCTGATAAATGAAAGAATCTGAAGAAATGTGAGAAATATTTTAGAAATAAAAGAATAGGGAATAACCAATACGTGGATCACATAACAAGGAAAACGAAAGAAACGAGAATGTAAAAGAAAGAAAGAATAAATCACTGAAAAAATGAAGGAAAGGAAAGACGTAAAAAATGAACGAGAAAATAAAAAGAAAACAATGCCAAAAGAAAATAATATGATAGAGAGAGAGGGAGGGAGGGATATATGTGCAAAAAAAGTATTAGTGAATAACACGAAAGAGAGAAGAAGGAGTGGGAGATAGAGTAAAAGAGGGAGAGGTAAACCAAAAGATGCCTGAGAGAGAATAGGAGGCGGGTATAGAAATACAGAGAAGTGAGAGAGGAACCAAAAAGGAATTTGTGAGTGAGAAAAACAGGAGTAAAAGATAAGAAAAATAGCGCATAAAAGAAAGGGTGGGAGTGAGAACGCAAGCGGGAGTGCTGTGTGTGAGATGGACAAGAAGAAACAGCGAGTAGAAGAGAGAAAACAAAACAGATAAGGAAAATAGGTAGTTAAAAAGAAAGGGCGGTAGTGAGAGAGAAAGGGGAGCATTGTGTCTGAGAAGTACTGAGACGGGTAAAGAAAGATAATGATTAAGAGAGGGAAAAAGAATAATGTGTATGAGAGAGAGGAATTAGTAAATGGTAAAAAGAATTACGAGTGAAAGAAAAGGAGTTAGAAAGAATGATTTATACGTGTTGTGGTGAAAGCCCGGTAAAGAAATACAGGGTGATTGAAAAGTAACTCCCTATTTTATGTATGATGGACTCTCCCATCTTGTAAAAATTATAGTTAGACGGAAAAGTCCACTATACATAACATAGGGAGTTACTTTTCAATCACCCTGTCTAAATGAATGAAAGCGGGCTTATCGGAGAGAACTGTTTGTGTTGCACAATGGTCTTCTTGGGTTAGTGAAATTGGGGACCGAAGAATTACTGAAATGATTAATGGGAGGGGAAAATCGAGAGAACGGAATGTTTGGAAATGCAAGAAAGAGAAAAACCAACAAGGAAGAAAAAGAAAAGAGAATCAGAAAAGAGAAAAAAAAAAGATGAAAATGAGTCTGTAAGAGAAAACACAAGCAGAATTAAGTCTTGTTTAAATGAGAACCGGAAATGACACCATGATTACAAAATGAGAGAGAGTGAATGCTCCTGGCTGTACACGTCGCCCCTTGACAATTATCATTTTGCCTCTGATGACGTAATCAAGGGTGTTTAACTTGGTGACAATGTCACCAGCTTTAGTTGCAGTGGCTGTTATCTCCAGTCTGGCAATGGCGGCGAGGGTAATAGTTTTTGGTATTGATAATAACAGCGCTGATATCGAATGACAGCGATAATGTCAAAAGCGGTCTAGGTTTATATGTCTGAGAAAGAATGATACACTTTGTGATAAGGAAGATTAGCGGTGCTCTTAGGTACTGGGGTTAAGATTGTGGTAGATACTGGGGTCGTTTTGATAACGATGGCGATGATAAACGATAGCGGTAATGATGATAATTTTCTTAGTTCCAAGGGTGACGCAAATATCCAATAATATTGCAGTTACGAACTAACCAGCCAAATCAGAAGCCGATTTGAACTAGATAGGAATAATAAAAAAACAATAAAAATAAATAAATAAATAACATTGAGAAAAGTTTGTTTCGCAATATTTTATTCTCTCTCCCCATATATATATATATATATATATATATATATATATATATATATATATATATATATATATATATATATTAAATCAGTATCACCCTAAGCAAGACATTGCAGCCACTAAGACGCAAGGGAGTCACAGGGTGGGGAGTAATTAGGCACAAAAATATTAGCAATAAGTAGAAAGAGAAAAGTGCAATCAAGAGGATAGTAGATAGCGATTGATATTGCATTTAAATTATTCCAGATTAAAGTTGGTTGGAAAGCATGGAGCCAGAAGGGATTTCTACAAGCGAGAAATGAGAGAAAAGAAGCTGTTTTCATAGAAGTTACGGCTACATGTAGGCAGATCAACTGTAATTTTTTGAGATTTCGCTACCAGTTTAGAAAGGAAACATTGTTACAAAAGCTAGAATAACCAATCAAAAACGAAGTATAGAAAGATTCAAAAGCTTGACAACGAAATCATGCTATAATAGTTTTTCAGATCTTTAAATACATTTTATGGAAACATTGTTGACAATTATGTACTTAGTTACATAAGAAATAAATAAAAATAATATATATTTTTATGTTATATTTGATTTGTTGTTAGGTACTTCTCTATTTTAGAATACTTTGGCTGTAATGCTAAGGTTCCTAAGTTGAACAAACTGGAGCCATTTTGTTTACGCTTTGTTGCCACTCTTTTCCATTGTTGTTTTTAGATCGCTTTCTTCCAGTCATTTTGATAGGCAATAGCGAAATTCTGAAATTTAGAATGATCTTATTCCATTTCAAAACTAAAACCTGTAAAAAGGAATATTTTCCATTAATATACAATCAAAAATAAAATATTTTTGACCCCCACCAATCCCAAAATAAAACCTTAATGATTTAACAATAATTATGTAACAATAATGTAATGATATTTCACAAACAAATCTACGGTTTATGTTACGTCCCCTCATTGCATGCTTACAAACTATAAACCTAAATTAAGCTTGAAATATTGTGTAATCAGATTTAATTTTTTGTAAAATACTTGGATATGATATAATGAATAATTTGCAGTGAAAAAAGCAATTTTTGATGATTTTATTGAAAACGCCCTCGTCTACCGAACGCATCACATATTTTGATGTAGAATATTTTATTTAAGATACGATGAAAAAATGAACGCAGTAGTTGATGTTTGAATTTAAACTTGTTTGTATGATTACTGCCTAAATATACCTCACAAATTCCAGGACTTTCCTGACAATTACGAATATTTTTCCAATGGTTCCACATTCACGCCTGAATATTTAATAGCATGAAGCTGCCAGTTACGGAAGGATAGGGGAACAAATCTGCAGTGTACTTATTATTATTGCATTTTTAGGCTTTATGTTGTGTGACAGTATTGCATTCCATATTTAGCTCTGTCTCATAGCATAAAAATAAAAAAAATGCGAAAAACAACAATCAGTTGCTGGAAACTTACTGAAGAGTGGCCTGAGCAATTACAAAAATGTTCGTCTACGAAACTCTGGAGTCGAGCTAAATGAAAATCAGCTAAATAACAAATTTTATTTGTATTAATACTATATATATATATATATATATATATATATATATATATATATATATTGATGAGGTACGGTGGAGTAATGGATAGCAGCTTGGATCGAATTCCAGTCGAATCCATTACATTCACTTACGAGCTAATACCCTTGGGAAAGGTGTAAATCCTCTTCTTCTCCCTCCAGCTATGGGTAAATAGCAGGGCAGACTGGGTTCTCTAGACTTAGATGGAAACTAGTCTAGGAGAAGGATAATTCTGAATTCAAAACCAGCGGAGGGTCGTTTGGTGACCTTGGCACTTAGGGCACCAGGTCTCTGTATTCGGCCCTTCAAAAAAGTGTGGATGGTCATGCACGAAACCTTCACCACTATAATCAAATCTCATTTGCTGTTGTCGGGCTGTCTGGTTTCCTAGGAACTGATCTGCTTGACACTCATACGTCGAATTCGACAGGAGAGTCAGTATATATATATATATATATATATATATATATATATATATATATATATATATATATATACTTAACTTTAAATAACAATTTTTTTGTTGTTTTCAGTGACTTTGCAGTTCCTTGGAAATGACCACTTTTCAAGAGGTTCTTTTTTTTTAAAATGATATTCCAGTTTTTTTGTAATTTATTCCACGTCTTTTTCATTCATGAATTTAACGTTCTTTTACGGGCGCACATTCATGAATTTTTGCTTTTGTTAACGTTTTCGTTTTTTCTTTCAGCTGTAAATTTTTCTTCGAATTTAAATTTAATATTATGAGTATTCCGGCCGAATTGCCTACATTTAGTTTCGCACAAATACCTTTGGGAAAGGCATGAATCCATCACTTCAGGGCTAGTTTCAATAAAGTTTTTATACTTTTTTATACTTTTTACTTTTTTTCTGCTGAAGTTATATTGTCAATCATCAACTATAATAATTGACAGGGCCGTTGCCTACTATCCCCAATCTCTCAACCACGTGGGGGGCTCCATACCTACTGGAAAGGTGGCTGAAGTGCTAATTTTAGTAAAATTTAGACATGACAACATTGGTGGTCATGTAAAAAAGAATAACATTTTATCAGATTTTTTATATATAAAAAAAAACTATTTATTATAAAAGTGAAAATTGTATATGTACTGAAATGTTCATTTAAATTCCTTGATATTTGGTAATTTTGAAAAAGCTCTGCACTTTCCCTGATTTTTCTTCGATGGTTTCTGGTTCACAGCTTGGGGAACTTTGAAATCGACATGCGTTACAGAATTGGACCCCGTATGAAATTTTCTGGGCGGGGGTCAAGGACATAGCGCCGGCCATGAGTAACAAAATACTGCAATTAAACTTATTAAATTTTCTTACATTCGTACAAGTATTTGCTTTTCTGAGAACAAAGACTGAAAAAGTGCCCAATTTTTTATGATAATAAGATTTTTTTAAGCTGAATATATAGATCTATATATAGAGAGATATTTGCACAGTGTCTGTCACCTTCAATGAAACTCATATATATATATATATATATATATATATATATATATGTGTGTGTGTGTGTGTGTGTGTGTGTGTGTGTGTGAGTGTGTGTGTGTGTGTGTGTGTGGAATGTATCTGTATATATATATATATATATATATATATATATATATTTTTTTTTTATATATATTATTTATATATTATATATGCGTGGTACTTATTGGAAAGCGCTCAATATCAGTGATAGAGCTAACGTATTTTGTTGGATTGATGCGAGTTTGTGACCCTGCGTTTCACGCTATTTGCCATCGTAAGCGTGAGTGACGTTCCGACGACAATTTTATTCCATAAAAACACCGATATACGGAACCATATATAAATCCAAAAGTTCAAAATTAATCAGTTTGTCTGACGATCGCAAATAGCGTGAAACCCTGGGTCACAAACTCACATCATTCCAACTATATAATATATATATATATATATATATATATATATATATATATATATATATGATAAAATCCCTCATAGGACGAAATGCGTCGGATAGGATAAGTTTTCCTCTTGTCTTTGTTTATTTTGTTCTTTAACAGGTATACTCTATGTTGAATCTTTACTTCCTTTCGTTTTAAAAATGTCAAAAGTTCCATCACAAAAAGTCCTTCATAATTTCCTATTATTTCCTTAATTTAATGAGATTTTTTAAAAGTTTTCTTATTCAAATTTGAACGCACAGTGACTGTTTTGGTTTTCAACATATTTTCATTTCTGCAGATAAATATAGCTTATTCTCAGTAGAATTTCCACATTTAATTTTGAAGTTCCGAACGGAGCCAAAAGGTTTGCCTTTTGCCATTTCTTTGGAAATCTGAAAACTTGAAATAATCTACGGTGACATCATTTGAAACGCTTACTGGGAACAATGGCGAACCAAAAACAATGCAATTTTTTAATAATTTTCACTCAAGCAATGTAATAAAGCCACTCAGATGCGAGTGGTTACTGAGTATGAGAGAATACGAGGATAAAGAAAATATTATTAAAACACGAGATACATCTGACAACAATTTTATATATAAGGATCCTGTCATCCAATGAATTGTTAGTAAGTTAATGCCTTATTAAATCTGTTAGCGAAGTAATTTCGTCATTAATTACATTAATATTACTAATTAATTCTTTGTATGATTACATCTTTATGATATGAAATACATACTGCCTATTATAATATATGTGTGTGTGTGTGGATAGTTTTTAATATATTTAGTTAGTTATTAGAAATTTGCTATAGTTTAAATTCATCGAAGTCATTTGCACGTACTGTAAATAGTCACCGCTCACTTTTTTGCGCTGCCAAACGACCCGCTATAAAACAAGCGTCTGGTTAGTAAAGTCAAATTGCTGTTTTATAACTTTGACTTTTCTAACTAGACGCTTCCTCTGTAGCTAAATAGTATAGCACGTCAGGCTATATGACAGCTCCGTATAGGGAACAAGACATATATTTTATATGAAATTTCTCGGACATTCACCCAGGAAAGTGTTGTCAATACTCTTTATTATAAACAGAGCATTTACTGAAATATTTCTATCTATAAATAATAAACATAAAATATATTATAATAATCATCGGACTTAGTCCATTTTCATATATATATATATATATATATATATATATATATATATATATATATATACTATTTACATTATTCGGACTATTGTCCTCATCTTTGTCATAAATATATTACAACGTTTCGGCCGTTGTACGCTCGAGCCGTATTCAAGTATTTAACCCTTTATTTCGCTAACTGTAGTAGACTGTTCTAGTTCAACGTGCCATGTCAGTTGTTCGTTATCTCCTGTTAATTTCCCTCACCAAATTCTCCACTGCCTTAACCGGGTATTAAACTCACACTCTTTGGGTCCTCTCACTAGATCTAACTAACCACTGTACCATGTCTCCTTGAGGACATCAGTCTATGAATTTCTGGGTATTATGAACCTAATGTCTCCAGCAACCATTTTTTACCAATATATATATATATATATATATATATATATATATTATAAATTAATTGATTTAAAATATGGTTTTTTTCGTTACACAGCTCTAACCATGTTTCAAAAATGGAAGCTAAAAGCCACGAATTTAATTTTGCAATTAAATTAAAGACATTAGTTCCATTTCATCCTCAAGCGAAAATTAAATTCGTGGCTTTTAGCTTCCATTTTTGAAATATGGTTAGAACTGTGTGGCGGAAAAAACATATTTTAAATCAATTAATTTATAATATTAATGCTCTGTAAATTTACATCGAGCACTATTTTGTAAAAAATAAAATACCTATAAGAACACCGGATTATATATCTTACTGTTCTTTTTTTTTATATATATATATATATATATATATATATATATATATATATATATATATATATATATGCTGAGTATCTCTCGGCCCGACTAAGAAATTATTCAGATATCTTCCGCTCTAGTTTAAAATCCCTTCTGTAAAATATGTTAACTGCGTATAGAAATAACCTTACCGGGACCAATTTTCAGTTAGATAAAATAAATCCACTTACAGTTATTAGAAATTTGCTATAGTTTAAATTCATCGAAAACATTTGCACGTACTGTAAATTGTCACAGCTCACTTTTTTGCGCTGCCAAACGACCCGCTATAAAACAAACGTGAAAATCACGAATTTCAATATAGATTCCAAATACTTTCAAATTATTGTTCTTGGGATTTTTAATGGATATTTTCAAAGAATATTGGAGAGGAAATTGAAGTTATTTACATTTGAAAGGTATTTCCGTTCTAGCAAAAGAAATATCCATTTGGATGAAACAAGCTCTCCTTCTTTTTCTGCTATTACCCGAGAATCGATTACAGTGGGTATTTAAATATTTCTCCGATGCAAATTAGTTTCTAGCGGATCTAAATGTGTTCGGGTGAAGAAATCTGAAACGTTGAACATTTACTCGGCTATGGACTGTTGAATTTACAAGGTCAGCATTTGTGCAAAGTGTATTTATCACAATCATGACCAACAACACGAACTACCGCATCAGGAAACGCACATAATCTCAACACACAGGCAAACACCCATACACATACAAAAACATGTATATATATATATATATATATATATATATATATATATAAATTATAATTATTTAAAAAAAATATGATTCCATCGCAACATAAGAGTTCTCATGTTTCAAAACAGGAGCTAAAAACTTCAATTTAATTATTAAAATTAAATTGAATTAAATTATCAAGCTCCGTTTCATCTCCAAGCGAACGTTTCGGAAAAAATTTCCAAAAATCAAATTAAAGTATCAAACTCTGTTTCATCTTCAAGGGAAATGTTTGGAAAAACATTTCCAAAAATTTCGCTTATATGTTCAACAGAAAATTCACAACACGTGGAACAAAAAGAATCTATTTCCAGGGACACAATAAAGCGTTCCGTTCAAAATTCAGTTCAAAATTTCACCCGAAGAAGGCCGGAGCGTACAACGACCAACACGTCGTGAATATGACAACAAAGATGAGAACAGCACTCGGAACAATGTAAAGAATGTAAATAGTTACAACATCTCATATTAGAAATATAGACAATAATTTTTTCCACTATTGAGCCAATTAGCTTGGAGCGGAGATTGGATTCATACCATTCCCTTTTACGTAAGTGAATATGCTTATAATCAGTAAGAGATAGTTGAAATTTCTAAGATCTGTAATGAAAAAGAAGGCTTGGAGAATTTGACACTGACGGGATATATTGAAGGCAAGAGGAACAAAAATTAGTGTACTTAACAAACTTGTTTTAATGGATGGCATAACAAGGAGTGGGAGGAATATGAAAAAGTCAAACATTACTAAGAGCCGTAAAGAATAGGCAGTTATGGAGAGCCGGGATCTTTCAAAACCTGATGAGGTATAGTCTATAGAAGAAGAAGAAGAAGAAGAAGAAGAAGAAGATGATGATGAAGAAGAAGAAGAAGAAGAAGAAGAAGAAGAAGAAGTACTTGCGCATCGTGAACACACAATACATCTGAAATAAATATAGTTTGATGGAGAAAAAAACTAGGTATATGATAATTTGGCATATGTGGAAATCACTCTGCCCAATCTATCTTACTTAACCAAGCCGTTGTCGGCACCTGCACGAATCCAAGCATCGGGATCCTCATCCTATCTCCACAAATGGCGGTGGCGGAGATGGCTGTGAATCAGGGAGAGTTTACCGAGGCCATTTGCATGAATTTGATTTTTGTGGACAACACTGCGCAACGGAGAAACCCAGACACTTGGCCAGAAATTCCACCCTCCCGACTCAAAGTGAACCGAGACAATAATTTTTTATATCTTATTTCATTTTATCTATCATCATATTTATTATATTTTAAGGCAAGATCTGGCAAATATAGTTGCATTGGGTTGTCCGGTACTGGGTCTGTCAAGGTCCGCATTGTTTACGCCAGCCCGACTGGCACTGCTCTCTTCAGCCGGTTTGAACATTGAGATCATATAGATATTTGCTTATTCCGCCGTTGGATTCTTCGGGGTTTGGTCGTGTTCAGTGTGGCCTCTCCTTCTCGTCCTTACCTCTATGTAGTAAGTATGTGCATATATATATATATATATATATATATATATATATATAGACATTTTTATGTTTATATATTCTTTTTATAGATACAAATATTTAAGTAAATACTCTGTTTATAATAAACAGTATTAACGGCATTTACCGGCCTGAATGTCCGAGAAAATTTCATAGAAAATATCGTCCTCCGACAGGAATCGAACCTGTACTTAAACGGAACCGTCATATAGCCTGACGTGCTTTACCGATATCCACAGATGAGCGTTTCAGTTAGCAAGGTCAATTTTACTGTTTTAAAACTACAATTCTATCGTACATTCATATCTGCTTGATGCGTATCCAAATGTAAACAAATAACTTCACATATTATGAAAATGTCTTAAAATAATTGTCGGATTTATCCATGATTGCGCAGTCACTCAAAATCAGCCAATCAGAAAATCAGCCAATCAGAAAATGGGATTTCCAAGCTTCACTTTTCTTTGAAAATTTTGAGCAACCATTTTATGAGGTAGTTTTATTGAACAAAAATTGAAAATACAAGCATTTTTACATTTCTTACGAACAAAATTTGAAGCAATGTTAATTTCGTTTACTGATGGATGAGGAAGGCATTTAAGTAGCACGAATTTAGATGAAAACGTGCGAGAACTTTTTTGGGTAGCGATGCGCAGTAGTAAAATTATAGCGAGTAGGTGCCTTTTGCTACACGTAAACGGCATACCGCTATTATTAACAGTCCCCCGGTGTCCCCTCGAATGAAAAAATGCAATCAAATGTGAAAAATTGGACAAATGTGGGGAGCCGATTCTGTCCACTTGGCTTAAAAGTGGTGAAGTGGCATGAAATGTGTTAGTGATTGCTGACTGAATTCAATCCTATGCTTTAGTAGTCTAAATGGGCTACAAACACCTACAGAACAGCAGTTCCACCTTGATTTTACTGATTTTTCTGGTAACATTTGACATGTAGCTCTGTAAATTCCTTTTAAAATGGCCTTGACGTTTACTTTACTGTGCAAATGCAGAAAACATGGAAAGTAATGCATGCTTGCATTGAAACATTAAAAGATCATTTTTAAAAACCATGGTATGAGCGTTAAATCCTGAAATAAAAGTAGCCTACATGAAACCTTTACTCTATTTGGGATGCTTGATGTGCGCATGCGTGACCCCCCCGTTCACACATGATCTCGTATGACCCCGGAGCGTGAATGGGCCAATTAGCAGCAAGCATTACTCATCGCGCGAGCCACGCGTGACGAATAACACTAATCCAATTGGCTTTCGGCAACGACAGAAATCCTTCATTGTGATAACGTTTACATACGAAATCAAAATATGGCCATTCTTGTCCTTTTTTTATTCCCATATAAGCACTTAAATCGGACTTTTTTCTAATTATGCTACCGCTACTAATTCTGACAAGAAAAGTGCACATATCTGCAAGAGTGCATTGAACGCACATAATTACACACGCATGCGTCCGATGAAAAATGAAAAATCGATAATATTGATTTAAATATTTACTTAAATCAATTTTTGGCGCCGTAACTGTGTTAAATTTGGTTGAAATCGGTTGTAAAATGTCAGACATCCGATCAAACATATAACCGAACAAAGACTCACATTCTGCCTTATATATATATATATATATATATATATATATATATATATATATATATATATATATATTAGATGAGGTATTATGTACACTATTTACATTATTCGGATTTTTTCCTCATCTTTGTTGCCATATTTATCACAACGTTTCGGCCGTTGTAAGCTCTGGCCTTCCTCAGGTGGTTGGAATATCGAACTGATTTCTTTATTTCGCTCCCTTGGGTAGACTGTTCTAGTTCCACGAGCCATGTCTAATAGCTGTCACTTATCAGTTATCCCCTGTTAATTCCACTCTCCAAATTTTCCAGCGCCTTAACCTGGTATTGAACTCAAACTCTTTGGGTCCTATCAGTGGATCTGACTAACGCCTTTATTCACTGTGACATGTGTACTTGTGGAGAACTTGGGGAGGGGAATTAACATGAACTAACTGATAACTGACATCCATTAGACTTGGCACGTGTAACTAGAACAGTCTATCCCAGCGAGCGAAATAAAGGGTTCTGTTCAACATTCCAACCACCTGAAGAAGGCCAGAGCGTACAACGGCAGAAACGGAGATGAGGACAATAGTAAGAATAATATAAATAGTATATATATATATATATATATATATACACACACACACACGCACATATATATATATATATATATATATATATATATATATATTAATCGGTATCACCCTAAGCAAGAAAGTGCAGCCGCCAATATGAAAGGGTTCCAGATTTTGTGATCATGAGGAAGAGAAGCATTAATAATGAGCGGGAAGAAGAAAGTGTAATCGGCAGGACATTAGATAGCAATTGACATTTAAATTTTTTCAGCTTAAATTTGGCGGGAAAGGAAGAGAGTTCGACAAGTGAGAAGTGCGAGAAAATAATAGATTTTACGGTTACATCTGGCAAGCTCAACTGTAAGTTGATGATATCTAGACACCAGTCGAGTACTGCGCTTAATTTTAAAAACGAAACGCTCATCCGAACAATTACATGGATTTTTTTTTTCATATTTTGTCTTTTAGTTACCCAACATTGTTCTGATATATATATATATATATATATATATATATATATATATATATATATACCTAAAGAGCCAGACGAACCTATCTAGGTTTCACTTACGTGCATCGTCAGGGCGGACTGGCTAAAGAGGTGCTATAAGATATAAGGTGGTATATTTTGCTCTACTTGAGCACTTTGTTTAGTTATTTTACTTTACTCGTGTCGGAGGTTTTTTTTTCTTTGGACTCTGAACTTAGATTCTAGACGATTATTTTCGCCAGAAGTATATATTTTTAGTTCTTCCTTTTTTCCCCCTTTTTTCCCCTTGGGTATTAGTTTGTTCATTTACAAGCTAAAACGCCTAAGGTTTTGCCGGACGAGTATAGCTGCTTATATTTCTAAGTTTAGTAGTCTTATATATATATATATATATATATATATATATATATATATATATATATATATATATAGATAGATAGATAGATAGATAGATAGATAGATAGATAGATAGATAGATATTAGCAGCATGGCCCGGCGTTGCCTGTGCTTGATTCAAAAATCGTTCGACTCATACAGCAATCGCTATCACTTGACTTAAAATATTTTGCCCTTCCTTGGCTTTAAAGGAGTGCCCTTTGCCGTGCTGATGTTGCTACATGCCTTACTTCTTGCCTATCTCACACTGCAAAATTTTTTCTAAGCTCTATACTAAACATTAAATCTGTTACAAAAAAGAACTAAACAAAATGAACGCAAAATGATCAGCTTTAAAAAGGACTCGTAACTGGAAAACCGAATGAAAAAGAATGTTAACAACAAATACTTTTCACACCCAACCCAATTTGCGGAATCATAATCAACGTTGAGTTTAAGCAAGCGAATGAGCCAATTGCAGTAAAGTGCCATGCAGATTTAAATTTTTCCCACTTGTGACGAATGCAGCTATTTTTTGCATGCTAGCATGCTAGTTAACATTAGTGTCAGTCACCTGTTGGCTCTCACGCTGGCCTATAGAATCTTCCTGCCTATTCGTGACATCCAGCTATTGGCTCTCACTCTGGCCAGTAGAAAATGGCCACAAACTACATGAAAATTGCCGTAGAAGCATGAAAAAATCGATTATTTCCACTATCGATGGGAGTTGGGAAATGCAAAGACGGTCTTGGCCTTTACGCTAATTTGGAGCATGTGCATGTATATTTTGGTGCAAATCCGTCGAAAATTGCGACCGTGCATTCGTTACACACACACACACACACACACACACACACACCGCATCCTGCCTTTTATATATATATATATATATATATATATATAAATTATAATCTTCCTTATATTATGTGTGTATGTATATATGAATACATCTACCGCTTACGCACATATATCGAGATGTGTATGTATACATTCGAATACCGTAGAAATATACAGGAAAACGTCTACATAATCTTGGAAAATAATCAGTTATTATATCCGAACAATAGATCTAGATGCCTATTTATAGGCTGTTAGTTTTTCTGCCTGTTAGCGAAAAACGTCCGTTTCTTTCCTGCATTTATTGTAATTTCGTTTTGTGTTTCATAATAATTTGTTTGTTTTTCCTATTTTTTAATACCCCCTCCTGTTCATGGAAGAATTTCTTTATCGGTCCAGTCCATTTATCGTAAAAGCCCGGAAATAATTAGCTTCGGAATTATATTTAGAAAACTTTCATTATACTTTATCATTATGTACCTTTTTTTTTATACTTCTTTTTCTTTTCTCGCTTTTAACATTCTTAAAACTCTTCTCTTTCGCTTTACCGGACTCTTTCTTTTAAGTTCGCCTCATATTCCAACATCTACTTCGATTACCTGATAATTCAGGTTAGTGAGTACATTCTCCCGGAACCAATTGTAGATGTTCGAACTGAGCTCAAAACCAGAATAACGAATGCCGATGTTCAGAGCATGCAGTATTTCCACCTTCGGCCGCTGTATTTATCTTCTTTTTTTCACAATGGACAACCAAATTGGTAGAATAAAATCTATTCATATAACTGCATCAATCTCATCTTAATATCCTCTTATTTTTTGTTTACACACAAATAATATTGAGATAATTTCAGTAGTTCAAACAACGTTCTTTATTCGTAAGTGGTTTTAGATCGGTAAATTCAATAAAATGAAAAATCAATGAGTTCATTAGTCAGAAAGCCACTTTGAAAAAAAATGACTAATATAAAAATGTAAACTAAATTGCAAAATCTCCTACAGAAGGAGAGTGCGAAGAAGGGACTAAGCATAAACTACAAGAAGACTGAATGCATGGTCGTCAGTAAAGGGATGAGCCCGAAATGGGATTTGCAGCTCGGGAATACTAGAATAAAGCAAACGCGGAAGTTTAAATATCTGGGAAGAGTTCTGACAGAGGAAGGTAAATCAGACACTGAGATCCGTAGACGTATTGGGATGGCCAACGACACATTCCCAAAACTCTATAGAATATTGCAAGACAGGAGGATTTCTTTGGTAACGAAGAAAAGAATACTGAGCTGTTATGTGACATCTGTCCTTCATTACGGCAGCAAATGTTGGACTATTTCCTTCCTCAAAGATGAAGAAGAGATTCGAGGCGATGGAGATGTGGTTCTAAAGAAGAATGCTAAAAATATCATGGACCGAACATTTGAGCAACGATGAGGTCTTACACGGGTTGCAAACAAGGAGGAGGCTTATACTTGACATCAGGAAGAGGCAGCTGAAGTTACTGGGACATATTATGAGGAAAGAGGGCCTGGAGAATCTGATACTCACGGGTCGAATAAAGATAAAGAGAGACAAGGGAAAACAACGCATGGCATACTTAGTGGCCTTAAGCAAGTGCATGACAGAACGTGGTCTGGAGGAGGTGGCAGAGGGAAGGAACTTGTTAAGAGCTGCATGGGATAGAGGGAGGTGGAGAGCCATGATCGCCTACGCCCTGAAAAGAATTGGCACATAGAAAGAAAGAAAACTGATCTGTCACAATTCTGATAAGCATTCATTATTATTCTTCATACCAAAGCATGCCTTGAAACACCATAAAAATATAAACATACATTTTAAGAGTATAAACATTTTTATATAAATCACCGGCAGTATATATATAGTAATATGGCCTAAAATTTTATTTCTAGTTGAAGACATACAACTGCGTTCAAGACATATTCAGTTGAAGACATAAAATTGTGTTCAAATTATTCACATTTCGGTATTAAATAACCCATGTAGGTTTTATACCTCTATGTCTTAAAGCAGTCAAAGGCAATTGCGATTTTTGACACCAGTAATATTTTTGTATTAAGTTCACCAAATCCAGGGCGAGTGAACCATTCAAGGTAGAGCTTTACTGTTAAAATATTTATGATGAATGATGTGAATGAATTGAATGAAAGAGTTGGTAGGAAGTGAAGATTATAAGGATGACGCGGATAGATAACGGAGAGGCTATGACTGCAGTAGTGAAGAAAGCATCCCCACGGGAATCTGAATTATAAATTAGTAGATAATGGGAAAGTGCTATCCGAGTGGAAGTTTATCCTTAAATTTAGAATATGAAGGAAATGTGGATGATTCGACTCCGTGGAAGTAGCATAGCGTGGCCTATATGTAAAAGCCGAACTATTGGGGCGACGAAATGGAGATCATCTGGAAAAGGTCTAATCTAGTTGAATTAAAATGGCGCTCATCTGAGCATTTGACGGTAGAGTAGCGGTAGGCATACGAGGTTGCACCAGCAGGAAACAAACTACAACACCGAGAAGTCTTCACCTACAAAACCGTGTATAATTGTTTTGAACTTTATTTATATTTGTTATGCAATTAGAATACACTAATATATCTAATTTTTATATTTAGACTTTAATTAGGATACCATCTGACCACTGAAACACTCATTCACACACACACATACACGCACACTCACAGACCCCATTACGTAAAATCGTGACGCTCGACGTCGGGCGGCCTTATCTCGCATCTAAAAATTTAATTCCTTTGCCAATCATTTCCTTTATAGTTATGGCGTTGAGGATTACATTCGCCGCCAACGTGCAGATCCAGGACTAGAAACCTCCAGTTTCACCAAAATATACTCCCGTCATCCATTCCCTATCGCCATTTGGCAAGAGTTGTTTGAAAATGAAATGAAATCAAAGTAGAACAAGTCAATGGCGCGGAGTGACCCACACACTTGATTTCATGACCTTCCTCACCTGCAGAATCCTGTTATAGAACAGTAACGGGCTGACTCTGTTATAATTTCGAACGACGCCTTCTGTATCATATCCGTCATGCGTAGCCCTCTTCACCCACTGCTGCAACCGTGGATATCTAATACGTGAATATATCTTAACGCCATTAAATGAAAGCGAAATATCTATACAACAAATAAAAAGAAAACAAAATAAAATTAAAAAATTAAAAAAAAAATCCACATTATTCCTCTTTCAACTCATTTCTACTGAAGCTAATTAAATTTTAAGGCATGTTAATTTTATAATAAATTTATTTAGAAAATTAATTCACTAAATATACATAAATAGAAAGGGGCGTAAGACAAGGATGTGTCGTCTCACCGGACTTATTCAGCTTTAACGCAATCCTGAGAGAATTAGAAGTCCTACCAGGACTTATTATAGGCGGCCACAATTTTAACGACGTTAGATATCCAGATGACACAATGTTGATAAAAGATAAAGAAAGAAAACTACAAGAACCCATACACAATGTAGGGGAGGAAAGCGCGAAGAAAGGACTAAATGTCAATTGTAAGAGAGAGAGAGAGAGAGAGAGAGAGAGAGAGTGTGTGTATCGTTATCACCAAAAGAAACGGGCAAACATGTAAATTACAAATTGGAGATTCCTAAATCAAAAAGGCACATAATTTTAAATATATAGCAACTGTTTTAAGAAGGAAAAATGCCTCACCGAAATCCGAAAACACGTTGTGATAGCGAAAGATGCCTTCCAAAACAAAGCAAGGTATTAAGTAACGGAAAAATTTCATTAGAAACAAAGAAAAGAGGTTTGAACTGCAATGTAATCGCCAGCCTCCTACATGACAGTAAATACTGGACAATATCATCACAGCTGAAGAAGAGACACGAGGCAACAGAAATGTGGTTCTACAGAAGGAAGCAGTGCATAAAACACCTAATCAGCCTGTGTTAAATGGTTGTCAGAACAGGGATTAGTAGATATAATACAAATACACCATTTATTAAGAGATACAAAGGACCAGAAATTGTGGAGAGTCATGAACACCTCGTCCTGAAGAAACACTCTTCAGAACGTCGGTGATCATGATCCTTATCATGTCGCATCGAAGCTGAAGAAGTATATATGACACTTTTTGTAATCTATATATATCAAACAGAAGATGTCCGTATGTCTGTGTGATACCGTTTCACTCGAGATCTATTCAACCGATTTTGACCAAACTTGGCATATGTATTGTACATTGTGAGAGATAAGTTCTTAGCGTAAAAATCGATATTTTTTAAAAAGCAACAACCGATAGCGCCGGTCAAAAATAGATAAATTCAACCTTTTTCCTTCCATTTCGTTCAAACTAGCTATGTAGGTTACTTACATGGCGAGCTCAACAATACCTTATTTTTTTTTATTTCTACGCTACTGCGTTGTGTGAAAAACAACGAAAAACAAAAATCGATTTCAGCGCAAATCGATTTTAAAACAAATTTTAAACTAAAACTCCCTCAATTTTCAGACTATCAAATACAAACTTCACTTAATTAGCCAATACTAAGTTGATTGTTTAACAGTCTTGTTTAACAGTCTTGTTTAACTTGATAACTGAGTCAACCCATATAGTGAAAACTCACGTAAATAACAAAAAAATGGTGATTTTCACTGGTTTATTTCTTATTTTTCGTTGATCTTTCAACCAATTTTCATCAAAATTAGCAATTGATTTATAAATGTATCCTCTTTTACATCCTTGGTAGCACACTAACAAATTGAATTTCAAAAACTCCAAAATAACTGTTGCCTGTTTTACCCCTTCATGTCATTGAATAAA
>CAHIKZ030000693.1:735000-772500 GCA_903632075.3 Acanthosepion pharaonis
GGGCGGTCACGTGATGTGCGAGGGAGGAGGAAAGATGCCCGACCAGGACCCCATTGGTCGAGAGCAGTCACCTGACATACGAGGGACCAGGGGAAGCGGGTATACGCCTCCCCCCAGAGGCACAGTAAGGAAGTAGGAGTGAAAGTAAGTTACCGATAATGGAAAATCCCTAATCAGAAATAATACGTCTTTAGAATTATCAAGAAAACCCTGGCGCCGACAGACCCACCCCAGTTTTTTGACTGCCTCAATAAAAGCAGGATCCCAACCGACAGAAATCAGTTGCAGTTACGCCGCGGACAGCGAGGGAGCTTGAGTGCGGGCGGCGGGCCCTGTTCATTCGCCCCCTTGCGGGCAAGAGAAGCTGAAGTTAAGTTGGGGTTGCGCCTCGGACGAAGTTGGAGTTGCAGCGCGGACGGCGGTCCCTGTTCATTCGTCCCCTTTGCGGCAAGAGAAGCCGAAGTGAAGCAGCCCGTTTGGCCTAAGTGGAGAAGTTGGAACCAAACCAAGCCTAAGAAGAGAAATTCGTCCAACCGAAGCCGAAGAGAAGAAGTTAATTCGAGCACTGACGGCGAGGGAAATCAGCCGTGAACGACAGGTAGAGATCAGCGCCCAGTGTTGAAACCAAACCCACACCGAAATGCAAATTTCTAGAGAGCAGGCAACTCGAAGCCTTAAAGTTGTATGGTAGAAGCTTGGTGCCACAGTCCACAAAACGGGTCGGGAGGTAGGAATAATCTTGTGTAACGAACATTTAGATATAAAAAGTTGTTACCTTTTTCTTCAATAATTTTTGACCTTGTGAGTTTTTCTTTTTCTTGTGTGTTATCACCCCCGTTGGACTCAGCTTGCATACGGACCCAATCCCTGTTTGATCCCGTCTGTCTAAGATCTAATCACAGCGTGGGTAGGCAGACCGGAGATCAGTGCAGTTACCCTAGTAACCAGGCGTTGGAAGCGAGTTGGGAACGACCAAAGGGTTAGAACGTCACACTTGGAACAGCGAGGAGCGAACAGCTGACGCCGCGGCAAAGACGTCACAACTGGTGTCGTGACCATAGGATCAGAACCCTGGACCACGTCACGTCACAGTTGGCGCCGCGAACGAGATCGAACGACACAGTCGACGCTGCGACCAGGGGGGACGACGTCACAAATGGTGCCGTGACCAGGATCAACCCTGAGACAGCCACGTCACGTCACATCGATCGACCGTTGTTGCTGAGAAATTTCAAATAGGACTCAAAACGACCCGGGACCGAAAGGAACGAGAACAGAATCGTCTGTAAGGTAGGACACTTTATTTTATTTCCCAACCTCGATTGTTGCTGCGTAGATTGTCTTTCTCTTTAAATATGTCGGACTATGATTCAGATAGAGCAGTGGGGGATGAAGAGGTAGTAAGACAAGGGTTGTCAACTGATTTAAGAAGGCTGTTAGGTGGACCGAGGGTCCCAGCATTTGACGGCAGCGGGAAAGAATTTAAAAACTGGCTGGCAATCCTGGAGAAGAGCCGAGTTATTTACGAACTTTCGGACCACGAAACTCTGTATTTGGCATACGATACCACAAAAGGGAAAGCGTCTGAATTCGTGAAGGAGCTCTTGGAGAGTCAACCCCACTTATCTTGGGAAAGTTTAAAGGGACTATTGACCAAGGAATACGCCGACGAGGGCACGGCTATAGAGGCCATGAGGGCCCTCCTAAAACTGACACAGCTGCGGGACGAAACCCCGGGAGAATTGGGGGCCCGAGCAGGGAAGCTGTCATCATTGGCCTTCCCGGAAGTGGTCAGAGACAATGCGGTTATGCAGGCCCAACTATCGGACCTGTATGTAGAGGCGCTAAGTGACGAGCGTGTTCGTCACGACGTGCTAAAAGAGGGACCGCTGAGACTGTCGGCAGCAATAGAGCTGGCCAAGGAGAGCCAGGGCGTATGGGAAAAGGTGAAGAGGTGTGGGAGGAAACAGATACTAGGTCAGGAGGCCGGAAGAAGGGGGGTAGGCGGAAGATCCCCCGCGTGGAATCAGAAGGTTAAAGTAAAAGTAGATCAGGCTGAAGTATGGGAAGAAGATCCCAATAGGAAGGCATGGTCGACCAGGCATGGCTTTTATAAGCCCACGCCGGGTCGATACGGGCTGGTCTGCTGGACCTGTGGGAACGAGGACCACAGGGCGGCGGAATGTCCGACGAAGTGGGGTTGCCCCAGAATTTGATCGTGACAGGTGCACCAGGTGTGGTAAGAAAGGACACCTGGCCAAGTGGTGCGGGGCTGAGGAAGGTGCCCCACCAATATTAACAAAGAAGGCCGAGCCCAAGAAAAGCCAGCGGGCCACCCCGGAATTAAGAGGAGGTGGCCCAGTTAAAAAAGAAGAGAAATAAAAGCTTGGACCAGTGGTCGGGCGAACCGCTTGGATAGAGGACGGGTTCTCCCGGGAGTAGACACAAGGCCAACCCAGTTGAAAAGGAAAAGAGCAAAATGTTGGACATGTGGTCGGGCGGGCCACTTTGCGGCAAGCTATCCGACAAGAAGGTGCTGGTTTTGCAGAAGGCCAGGACACCTGAAGAGAAGCTGTATCCTTAGAAACAGCCGCGGAAGACTGGGAGAGGTCCGGCCGGGGTCGCCCAGGTGCAGGGGGCGCAGGACTCCACCTCATGAGAAAAATGAAGGTGATTTATTACTACCGGCGCCTATGGCTGGGTTAACCCAAGGGTGGGGACCCAGGAAGGAAAGCTCAAGTGTTCTCTTCGCTAACGCAAGAGAAAGAAATATCCTGTAGAGCGGAGATACGGGGGTAGGGCGATGAGAGCTCTGGTGGACACAGGAGCATCTGTGTCATTGATGAGAGAGGAAACATACAGGCGGGTGAAACGGAAGAGAAGGTTACGGGAAGCGGACATAGAGGTCACGCAAGCAGATGGAGCCCCACTGAAGATAAAAGGGATGGTGAGGCTCCCGGTGAGGATTGGGAAAGTAAGAAGCACCCAAAATTTTTACGTAACCCCCGACCTGTGTACGGAGGCAATCTTGGGAGAAGATTGGCTCCGGAGCCAGAGGTCCCAGATCGAGTTTAATCCTACTGTGTTGGTGGTGAATGGCGAGAGAACGCCATTGAGATGCCCACCAGAGGAAGAGATAACAATAGTGGTGGAGGAAGATATAAAGCTACCTCCTAGGACCGCGGTGTCGGGAAAGGGTAGGTTAATGTCAGGAAAAAGGGTATGGAGAGGACCTCTCCATTATGATGGTGAACCAGGCCCAAAAGACTATAGAGGTTAGGAGATGGGAGGAGATAGGGAGAGCGCTTCCCCTACGGACTCTAAATCGAGTGAGATTCGAGGAGGAACGAAGGAAACTTGTAGAGCAAACAGAAGGAATCATAGACGAAGATATATTAGCACCGGATCAATTTAGAACCAGAGTGGGGGGTCTGTTGAGGGACAATCGAGATGTGGTAGCCCAGTCAGACAAGGAACTAGGCCAGACACACACAGTCAACATGAAAATCGACACCGGAGACCACACCCCTGTGAAATTAAAACCCTACCGGACACCTATACATAAAAGACCACTTGTAGAAGAGGCAGTAGAGGAAATGTTGGAAGCGGGGATGATCGAAAGATCGATCTCCCCTTGGAGCTTCCCAATAGTAATAGTGGGTAAGAAAGATGGCGGGCACCGTTTCTGTGTAGATTTTAGAAAGCTAAATTCTATATCGAAGCCGTTGGCGGTGCCATTGCCACTGATAGATGACATATTGGCATTATTAGGGAAGGCAAAGAACTTCTCTACGTTGGACTTGAGGTTCGGGTATTGGCAGGTCGCCCTTGATGAGGCTGACAAGGAGAAGGCCGCATTTGCGTGTCACCTGGGACTGTTTCAGTTCAGGGTGATGCCATTCGGTTTAGCTAATGCCCCGGGAGTCTTCCAACAGCTAATGTCAATAGTGTTAGGAGGATACGAGAGCTTTGCCATGGCGTATTTGGAAACAGTGACGAAACAGTGGAACAACACTTTTTCCATTTAAGACAAGTGTTGGGAAGGTTAAGAAAACACGGCTTAAAATTAAAATTGTCAAAGTGTCAGTTTCTGAAGGAAGAGACTAGGTATTTAGGATTTGTCATAAACGGAGACGGTATTAAACCCGACATGGATAAGGTAAAGGTCATAAGGGAAATGCCAGAGCCTAAGACAGTGAGACAGGTAAGAGGTTTTATAGGAGCTATAGGCTACTACCGAAGCTTCGTCCCGGCGTTTTCAAGAATTTCCATACCACTAATAGCCCTGACGAAGAAACACGCTAGGTTCAAGTGGACAGAGGACTGTCAACGAGCATTTGATACGCTAAAGGAACAGTTGACAGCCGTCCCACTGCTGACGTACCCAGACCTCAGCAAGCCCATGGTGCTATACACGGATGCCAGTGAGCAGTGTGTAGGGGCAGTACTTACCCAGCCGTGTCCCGATAAGGAAGGACCAGTGCCAGGCATACCAGAGGAAGTACCGATATACTTCCTCTCCCATAAGCTCTCAGAGACACAACAAAGATGGCCAGTAATAGAAAGGGAAGCATATGCCATCATGTATGCTCTCCAAAAACTGGACTACTATTTGAATGGTGCGGTCTTTACTATAAAAACAGACCACAAACCTCTGCAGTACCTATTGCAGGCAGAGTGGACAAATAATAAGAAAATTCAACAGTGGGCACTTAAGTTAAGTGGCTACCACTGTAAGATAGAGTATTTGGCAGGGAAGGAAAACACGTGCGCAAATTTACTCTCAAGAATACCGAAACAACTGGAAGAAAGATCTGTAAAAGTAGAGCAGGGAGTAGATGATAAAGCCTATCGAATAGGAGTAATTAACTCTAATAAGCTAAAAGATCCCCCTATGTTAGAATCGGACGAAGAAGGGGACGCCCAGATAATAACCGATCTCTACTGGACAGAAGGAATTGAGAAGGAGCAGGCAGACAGTGAAATAGCTGCTCTGAGAGAAAAGGTGAAGGCAGGAGAGACCACCAAGTATGCCATAATAGAGGAAAGGCTGCTCCTTATCTCTCAGGCAGGGATGAAGAAGTCAAGCCCAAGTTGTATGTGCCCAAAAGTTTAAGACCAGAGATATTGGAACAGTGCCACGAGAGGTTGGGTCACATGGGAATTGATAGGACATGTGATCTTATAGGAAGAAAGTACTATTGGCCCAA
Organism: Acanthosepion pharaonis; assembly: GCA_903632075.3. Classification (NCBI taxonomy): domain Eukaryota; kingdom Metazoa; phylum Mollusca; class Cephalopoda; order Sepiida; family Sepiidae; genus Acanthosepion; species Acanthosepion pharaonis. Next base: position 740,211 of record CAHIKZ030000693.1, read on the forward strand.
ACTGTACGGAGAGGTCACTATGTTCGGAGCTGTGTAGTGTGCCAGTCGCAGAGCAGAAGGCAGGAAATGGCACCCTTGGAGGAACGGACGTACCAAACTTCCCTTCGAGAAGGTGAGTATGGATGTATCAGGACCATATGGGGAAACTGCACAAGGAAACAACTATATAGTGAGTTTTGTCGATTGGCTAACAAATTGGCCTGAAGCATTTGCAGTACCAGACAAAAAAAGGCCAGAACTGTGGCCGGGTTGATAGTAAGTGAAATCTTCCCTAGGTATGGCGCCCCTGTGCAATTGGTAACAGATAATAGCACGGAGAATGTGAACAGCATAATGAGAGAAGTTCTGACAGGTTTGAATATAGAGCACGTAAAAACATCTCCATATCACCCCAAGAAAATGCTAAAGTGGAAAGGTTTCATAGAACCTTGGGAGATGTATTGGCCAAGCTGGTCAGAGAAAACACTGGAAATTGGGACTTGTATTTGACGCAGGCTCTGGCGGCCGTGTGGTTTACGATAAACGAAACCTCCAGATTTTCTCCTTACTTTTTGTTGTTTGGCAGAGACGTGGTCCTGCCTGTGGATAACCTACTGAAGCCCCGAAGAAAGTATATGGGAGAAGATCATCATCAACTATTCCTGGAACAACAACATAAGATATTTGTACAGCCAGAAGAAGAATAAAGAGGGCCCAGAAGAAAAGAAATGAGAGAGTGAATGCTGAAAGAAAGGTAGTAGAATTGAAGGTTGGAGACCCTGTCTACTATAAAATCCGCCAGAGAGAGGGAAAACTGGACCGGAGATGGGAACCGTACTACCGGATAGTAGAGCAGACGGGTCCAGTATCATATGTAATATGGGATCAAGTGGCAGGACGAGCGAGGAGGGTTCATGCCAATGATCTGAAGAAGGCTGAAATAGCTAACCTGGAAATGAGCGAGCCGAGGCCTAAGAAGACAAGGACAAGGAAGGTAACTCTGGTTGAACCAGAAGAGATGGAGACGGAAGAAGATTCCGAAGAAGATGAGGAGATAGGTCGACTTGGCCAGATAGACGAAGCAATCAGAGTGACGGATTTGGAACCCTCAGCGGGGATTAGCGATGTTCAGTCGTCGACTGAATCGGTGCAGAGAAGACCCTGTGAGGTCGCCATCGCACCCCCATGTCCGAAGAAAAAGAAGGAAAAGATCAATCAAGCAGTCGAGGGCTCTAAAAAGAGGCACCCTGAACAGGACGAAGGGTCCAGCGAGTGGGAGGAGGAGGATCGAATACCCCTTTCCCAGCTCAAGGAGAGGATAAGGAACAGGAGAAATTTAGACATAGAGTCGAGAGGTATTGAAGACATTCAAGGCGAAGACTCTAAACAGAAAGAAGAATCAGGGGACGAAGAAGAGGACAAAACACCTCCCGGACGGGAGTTAAACACAGAAAGAAGGTTAGAGGTTGAGCAGGAGTCACCTCGGAAGATGAGATCAAGAAGGGTGAAGAACCCCAAATCTCAGTCGAACAAGAGGGCTGTGCAGAATAGAAGCATTCAGTGTCGATAGATAACGACACTGGCTCATCCAAGAACCTTCTGGCTGACTACGGTGGATGTGGATGGAGGGGATGGAGTCGCGGGCTGCACCTCACGGGGGACGGAAGAAGATTATTGGCATTGTTGATTGGCCATCAGTGGTGTCATGAAGTACGACCTCTGGAGTGAGCGCCACGCACACTAGACCGGACCATTCTGTCTGCTAGAGGTTAGTTAGAGGAGGGAAGAGCTGAACTTAGTAAGAAATTATAGGATAATTGAGTAAAGAATTGTGGAAATATTATAATGCACTAGGATGTGTGACCTTGTTAGAAAATAGGCGACTATTGGTTGTGATATCCGTTCCGTTGTTAGATAGCGAGAGTACATTCGAGATATACCAGGTTATAAACTTACCCATTCCCTACCTCAGAAGAGATCAAGGTTTGGGAATGATATCAAGGTACAAGGTGGAAGCAGACTACATAGCTTTAAATTCGGGAAGAACGAAATTCATGTTGCTATCAGCTGATGAAGCTGGAAGGTGTAGAGACGATGCCCTAGGGACTTGTACCTCGTTAAGCCATATCTATAAAACTGGTAACCGCAGAATGTGCCTACTAGAATTGTTTGAAGGGAAGGGGGAAGGAATCAAAAGAACCTGCCAAGTGGAGGTATTAACAAACACGGCATTACCACAAGCTATCAGTGTTTCAGACGGGGTGTGGGCAGTAGCCACACAGAAACCTATCAGCTTGTCTAGGGTATGTGGGGGAGAGTCCACAAGGACATTAAGAATAAGGCTACCGTTATCCCTGTTGACGCTACTCATGGGATGTTCGGCGGTTGGAATATCCATTTCCTTACCCCCCTACTACCAGGAAGAAGAAAGATATGAAGAGAAAGATTCAATCATAGAGATGATTGGTAGAGGCTTAGTCAATTGTACAGAATTGTGGGAGCCGATAGTGAAGGGATTCTCTAATGTTACCCTAAATAAAATGCCAGTATTAATGAAGCCGATAGAAAAGATCGATATGGATCAATTGAGAGATAAGTTAAGTGCGTTGGGAAACGAAGGTGTGGCTTGGGAATACGATGAGCAGATCGCGATAAGTTGGTCAATAGTGATGGGTACATTCCTAGTTATAGCCATCAGGGTGTAGTTATGGAAGGCCAGTAAGAGGAGATTAGCGAACGACAATCTAATGGAAGCAACTCGAGAGGGAGATGCCGAGCAGTGTTCCTTACTCAGACAGGAAAGAAAGACCAATTAGCGAACCACCCGTGCGGCGGAAAAACCTCCACAGCGGAGAGGAAAACTTTAATGAACAGCATGCAGTAAAAAAATAATGAAAAGAACATTACTTTTGCATGAAGAACAAAAAGAAGACGAAAAGAACATTACTTTGCATGAGAACAAAATAGATGAAAATATTACATTTATTTTTTCGGAACATTACTTTTTAACAAAAGAAGATGAGAAGAACATTACCCTTGCATGTAGAACAGAAGAAGATGAAAAAAGAACCATTTGATGTATTTGGAAGATGAAAATTATTTCATGTAAGAAAGTAGTATAGAATTGCGTGAGACAAAATATTGCATGTTGGGAGTAAAGAGTGTCAAGTAAATGACAAATCGGAGGGAGGAAATTGGAAAACTGAAAAAGATAATAAATATATGATTTATTTTTTTCGGTTTGTTAACCAGATGAAAAATATTTCGGAGTTGATAATAATTCTCTAATTGCGTTCGGGCGATCTGGGAGAAAGAAAGAAAAGGAGGGAAAAAGAAAGAAAAAAAAATTCATTAAACCACACGAACACACACACGCTCGACTGGCACATATCAGATGTCAAAATATTAGGTCAAGCCCATGACCTACTTTTCGGTGTCCACGAAAGATGGAAGTTGTTATCAATTTGGCTGAAGAAATAAAATTTTAGGGACAATGAAAAAAATAATATTGATAAGTAACAAATGAAAAGGATGTCATTGAGATGATAGGTAACAGATGGGGAAGTGTATCTAAGGATATGAAAACAAAGCATTAATACAAGAACCCAGACGATTCCAGAGTTGAAAAAAAACCACCCAAGGTGATGTCGCTTTTTTTGAGATAATTAAGATTTTTGTTAACAAGTTCCGAGCGAAAGAAAAAGGTGAAATATTTGTATTAGCTCGCGAGAACGCCACGCAGTCTAAGAAATTCCTTTCTTAGATCGTATCCAATTAGCGGTAGGCTGTTTGACAGATACCACGTGTAAAAAGAACCGATAGCGTCATTCGATCACGTACGAAAAGGACAATTTAAATTTTGTTTTTTTAAGCAAGGTGTTTCTTCCCCCAGAACAAAGCCACGGATTGTCCACGCCCGATTGGAGACGTCACGAAGGAAGGAGGAAAGATACCGACCAGAGTCTCATTGGCCGAGGGCGGTCACGTGATGTGCGAGGGAGGAGGAAAGATGCCCGACCAGGACCCCATTGGTCGAGAGCGGTCACCTGACATACGAGGGACCAGGGGAAGGGTATACGCCTCCCCAGAGGCACAGTAAGGAAGTAGGAGGAAAGTAAGTTACCGATAATGGAAAATCCTAATCAGAAATAATACGTCTTTAGAATTATCAAGAAAACCCTGGCGCCGACAGACCCACCCCCAGTTTTTGACTGCCTCAATAAAAGCAGGATCCCAACCGACAGAAATCAGTTGCAGTTACGCCGCGGACAGCGAGGGAGCTTGAGTGCGGGCGGCGGGCCCTGTTCATTCGCCCCCTTGCGGGCAAGAGAAGCTGAAGTTAAGTTGGGGTTGCGCCTCGGACGAAGTTGGAGTTGCAGCGCTGACGGCGGTCCCTGTTCATTAGTCCCCTTTGCGGCAAGAGAAGCCGAAGTGAAGCAGCCCGTTTGGCCTAAGTGGAGAAGTTGGAACCAAACCAAGCCTAAGAAGAGAAATTCGTCCAACCGAAGCCGAAGAGAAGAAGTTAATTCGCGCACTGACGGCGAGGGAAATCAGCCGTGAACGACAGGTAGAGATCAGCGCCCAGTGTTGAAACCAAACCACACACCGAAATGCAAATTTCTAGAGAGCAGGCAACTCGAAGCCTTAAAGTTGTATGGTAGAAGCTTGGTGCCACAGTCCACAAAACGGGTCGGGAGGTAGGAATAATCTTGTGTAACGAACATTTAGATATAAAAAGTTGTTACCTTTTTCTTCAATAATTTTTGACCTTGTGAGTTTTTCTTTTTCTTGTGTGTTATCACCCCCGTTGGACTCAGCTTGCATACGGCCCCAATCCCTGTTTGATCCCGTCTGTCTAAGATCTAATCACAGCGTGGGTAGGCAGACCGGAGATCAGTGCAGTTACCCTAGTAACCAGGCGTTGGAGGCGAGTTGGGAACGACGAGGCTGGTATTCATCTAACCAAAGGGTTAGAACGTCACACTTGGAACAGCGAGGAGCGAACAGCTGACGCCGCGGCAAAGACGTCACAACTGGTGTCGTGACCATAGGATCAGAACCCTGGACCACGTCACGTCACAGTTGGCGCCGCGAACGAGATCGAACGACACAGTCGACGCTGCGACCAGGGGGGACGACGTCACAGGACAATTGTCCTCATTTTTATTTTCATATTCACGACGATTCAAGTGATGTTTTTTAAAATTTCGAACCGAACCCTCTATTTACTCCACGAGGGTAGATTGATCTAATTCCATGAGCCATTCTTTTTCTGGATATCACAACTTCAGTTATATCTCTTGAGTAACTGAAGTCTTTGCTCACCTCCTCTAGGTATTGAACTCACAATTCTTTGGGTCAAGTCACTTTTGGATTACTTCAAGCAAAGCTTTTATCCACTGGTCAAGTTGAGAGTTCAATACCTGACCACAGTAGAGTTGAAAAAAAAAACTTTAGGTGGGGGGTTCAGTTACAAAAGGGAATTAACCAACTGAGATACCCAGAAAAGCCGAGGCACGTGGAACTACAACAGTCTATCCCCGTGGACTAAAATGAAGGATTCGGTTTGAAATTCCAACGTATATCACCTGAAGAAGGCCGTAATAATTCAAACATCCGGAAGAGGCATGACTCGTGGAAATAGAACAATCTACCCCGATGGGCGAAATAAAGGGTTCGGTTCGAAATTTCAATCACCTGAAGTAAACCGGAGTGTACAACGGACGAAACATTATGAATAAAACAATCAAGACTAGTCCGAGAAAGGGTGAGAAAGATGTCTATATTTCTATCTTTTAATGACCCCTATCTATTTCCATTTTCTGTGTTTTTCTCAGCATGCGTACGCATACGTATATTGCCTCTCCATATATACATACTGTCTTATTATAAGGAATTAATATACACATATGTACACATACACATACACACATATACATGCACATACAGACAAAAACACATACATACACTTCCTATGTTGTGCAGGGTTTGTGTGCGTGCCCGTGTGCAGTTTCGTTTTTGTCAATGTGTGTATATGTATACCAGTACACGCATGTACATGCGTACACCCTCTCTATACGCACATACTGTCTTATTATAAGGAATTAGTATACACATACATACACACACACACACACACACACACACACACATATATATATATATATATATATATATATATATATATATATATACACTTCCTATGTTGTGTAGGGTTTGCGCGCGTGCCTGTGAGCAGCCTATTGTTCTTGCCAATATGTATATACATATTCGTGCTCCACATATACCCGCGCCTGAGTGTATGCGCATGGATGCAAGTGGTTTGACGACTATTTTACACGACAGACATACTTGCGGAGGTGTTGAGGCATCACACTACTTACGCCCACACTAATATACACACTTACAGAAATCATACTCACTCACTCCTTAAGATCCAAATATCATACACTTACCAGAGACGCATCCACATTCCAGGAACCAATAAATCTAGCAAAATGACCAAGGTAATTCAGAGCAGCATGAATCCATCCAGCTCTTATCTTAAATAACAACATAAAAGAGACTGTTTGACCAACACAAGGACTGGCCAAAATTCATGTTAAAAAAACAAAAAAAACAAATGAAAACTACAGATAATGTAGACTTTCTCAGTCATTCTGTAGTTTTTGTAGTTCACTGCTACTAAGAAGCAGAATTTTTTTCTCCTGATGATGGGCATGTTGGTCGAAACTAGTCAAGGAATATAATTGAAATAATAAAAAACGAAAAAATATTAATATACAACACAGTGTGTCTGAATATTTTAATTTTTTAATACTTTTCATTGTTCAGAACACACACACACACACACACACACATATATATATATATATATATATAGTCATCCACAGACAGAATGTTTCGTTGTATCACAGCTCATCAGTAAGACTAGACATATGATCACTTCAGGCCGGAACTAAAACCCGAGCGACTTGCTATCAGTCACAGATACTAACCTCTAGGCTATCGACGGACAGTAGAGAGGAAGGCGAATTTTTGCGTATTAATTTTTTCATAAACACACCAGTCACTCAGAAAACTCAATCGCTAAGACAGTCTTGCATTATCAGCAGAAATAGTGAGCGTTTACAAATGCGTTCCTTACTCCCCACGGGGCTCGACATCATATATATATATATATATATATATATATATATATGTGTGTGTTTGTGTGTGTGTGTGTATGTATTTATGTATGTATGCATTTTCGAATTGATACATAACAACACAAAATACGTAGGCGTTGGTATTGACTAATGGGCCCTTGAGTATCTGTCTATATTTCTGAGATGAGGTATTATGTACATTATTTACATTATTCGGACTATTGTCCTCATCTTTGTCGCCATATTTATCACTACGTTTCGGCCGTTGTATGCTCCGGTCTTCTTTAGGTGGTTCGAATATCGAACTTAACCCTTTATTTCGTTCACTGCGGTAGACTGTTCTAGTTCCACGTGCCATGTTTGATGGATGTCAGTTATCTGTTATCTCCTGTTAATTCCACTCTCCATGTTCTCCACTACTTTAAACGGGAATTGAACTCACCCTCTTTTGGTCCTGTCACTGGATCTAACTCTGCCATGTGTCCTTGAGGACATCTGTGTATGAATTTCTGGGTATTATAAACCTAATGTCTTCGGCTACCATTTTTTTACCAGTGTTCATATTGCAATTTTTGCTATTATCATTGCATTTTTTTTATCAGAGCTCATATTGCAATTTTTGTTGTTAATATTGCTTTTCTCTGGCACCCCTTATTACTGGTTCCCATATTGTATTCATTTCTATGCTTGGTCGGCTCAGAAGATTTTTGTGGCTCTTGAATAATAAGATTTGACGTTCTAGTTCATGTAGATAAAGGCTCCTCGAAATATCACAGAGTGCGTGGATCTTTTTGTGCTTCACCGTGTATATCTCAAAAGGTTATGCACAGAAACACCTTTTTTCCTAACTTCTGTTCAACTACTGGCCCTCGAGAAGAAATTACGCATGCTGAATCCCTTGGAGATTCTGAGCATGTTCCATCAGTGCATGCGGTTTACCTCTGACTTAACAGTCATTTAATACCAAGTCATCATCGTTTCGTATTCCTCTCTGATCTTGTGTGCTGCACATCTGGTAGATAATGGTAGGTGCACTTTGTTGATTTACTAAATATCTAGTTGATTTCCTGAATCTACTAGATGAACAAGACCGTCCTTAAGACGTCTAAATCATTGGAGTATTTCCTTTACCGTGAACAACATATCGCAGCAAAAGATCTCCAGCATCTTTTTGATTGTGTGCTCGAAGAACCATTTTCAAGAGCCGCTTTGATTGTTGCTTAACTTTATCATTTTCCATGTTTGATTGGAAGCTGCTATACTAATACACCCGATAGGACTTGAAGAGAAATAGTAACAGTAATATTAGCAGCTTCCGTATAAGGAAGCATTCGACATTTATTGAATAGTTTGTACTATTGTTTGAAATTTATAACATCTAACCATTAAAATAATTTTTCACAAAAATATATTTCTGAAGTTTACTAACTCTTATTACTGTTTCGACGACTGATGGGGACTTCGTTCTTAATGTTTTGTTCAAAGTAGTGTTCAAGTTTAACATCTTGACTATGTAATTATTTTCTTTGAGTTACATGTGCTATCCATTTTAGTTACTACTACGGTTCAAAGTCCTCAAGTGATGCGGTTTCCGTTATTTGGTATAGTTCTTTATTGGTGTTTCTGTTGTACTAGTTTACGCGTTTTGGAGAAGTACTCTCCTCGTTTTATTCGTTCGAAGCTATGTTTATCCATTTATATGAAAAAAAAGCGTTTCTATAGAGCTGATTGCTTAAATATTTCAGAACGAATTTGATGTCATGCATGATATTCATATGAGCTAAACTGAGAAGGCTGTTTAAAAATATGATTGAATTTTTAGGTCAATGTTTTTCCTTTTGTTCTCGAAATTAGCGCTGTTGAGGAAAACTAACCCTAGCCCAGCCGATTCTATGTCTAATTTACTATCTGTCTATATCTCTGACATGAGGTACTATACTTCAGTCAGTTATGTGCCATGCGTGATACACGCTTAGGCGATCATGTACCTTTCGACACATGACTGACAAGGCAGATTTTTCCCTCAGTAAATTGCCATTTCTTTCTGCGGTAGAAGAGTTGCCATCCAAGACTATGGAACCCAGTATGTCCTGCTACTTACCCATATCTGTGGGGAGGAGGGAAAAGAGGATTCATACCTTTCCCAAGGATATTAGCACGCAATTGAATATAATGGATTTGACTGGAATTCGAATTCGGCTCTCCGATTCCTCAATCGTGTTATGGTTACTTGTATTATTTACATTACCCGGACTGTTATCCTCATTTTCATTGCTATATTCACAACGTATCGGCCTTCGTACGCTCCGGCCTTCTTCAGGTGATTGGAATTTCGAACCATACCCTTTATTTCGTCCACGGGGTTAGGTCGTTCTAGTTCCACGTGCCATGCTTCTTCCGGAGGTCTCAGTTATTTCCCTTTTCCAAGTTTTGTTTCACCACTGCTGTGGCCTGTTATTGAATTCACAACTATTTGGGTCTAGTCACTGGATCTAACCAACCCCTTTATCAAATAGGCCATGTGTCCTCAAGGACACATAGCCCAGAGGATAAAGGTTTCGGTTCGAAATTCCAACCAGCTGAAGAAAAGCGGAGCCTACAACGGCCGGAACCTTGTGAATGGTTGCTCTTTGAATCGAACACCTACTAGGTCTAATGCTCATCCGCGAGCTTAAATGATGCGTGTATATTCGTGCCATCAACTGTCAGATTCGTGCAGACAAGAGTCAGAGAGATTTGCAAGAATGAATCATTGTTACCAAAACTGTCCTGGTGCTGTCCTGTCCTCACTGTCAAGTCTCGACAAAAGTGATTACACGGCCTTGCGGGTGATGAATTATTATCTATCCTGACCTATCCCACAGACAAAACGTTGCTAGGCATTCATTACTCTCTCGATATTACGACAAATTAGTCCCAACTGCTCAAACCTTCACAGGTAGAGTCCACCGAGCCTTGTTTACGGTGGCAGATTATCCACATTCCTTTTGTGTTTCGTTCATAAGAAGCAAGTTCTACTCAAACAGATTCTTTCCGAGAAATTTTTCCTTGTGGAAGAAACTCCCGAGAGGATGCGTCCCTGAAAACTACAATGTTAATTTTTTAAGTTAAGGATCAGCCAATATCTTTCCCACACACCCTCATAATATGCACTTCTTCCTCTCACCAAATCTCAATCAGTAACTCCCTAGCTAGAGCGGCACTTGGACCTTGTATTTGGGTTAATAAAAAAAAAAAGTTTTCTATTTCTAGATAGAGTGAAATTGAATACGTTACAGAGCGTATAAGAATTATAATGTAATACAGCAATAGAATATAAAAGTGTAAATAACACACACACACACACACACACAAAAATATATATATATATATATATATATATATATATATATATATATCAATATGGTGTCTTCCTTTCGTCTTTCAATGATAATGTGATCAAGCTTACCAGACAATACGTAAGGAACTTACTTAAAAAAATAGACAAAATTTGTCTATAATATTTAATGAAACATGTATCAATATATATATATATATATATATATATATATATATATATATATATATATATATATATATATATGTGTGTGTGTGTGTGTGTGTGTGTAAGCAAATATGTGGATATAAATCCGACAGTATGAAGAAAAATATGGAAAAACAAAAATCCGAATATGCAAGTATGCTGCTTTAATGTTGTTTCAATGTGATTGAAATGTTTTCTTTTTTGTTTTCAATGAAAACATTGAAACAGCATACTTGCATATTCGGATTTTCGTTTTTCCATATTTTTCTTCATATATATATATATATATGAATAAAGACAAAATATTTTTTTACCATAGCGTTTCGTCTCCTGACCTTTTTTTTATTGTTTTTCTTCCTTTTGGCTTCATTTCTCTCTCACACGTTTTTTCCTTCTCTTTCTTTCTTACTTTCTTTCGGATAATTTTTTCCCGACACTCTTGTTAATTTTCAATTTTCGCCTTTATTTCTTTCTTTCTTTTTTTATGTAAATTATTTCTCGCGATTCATTTTATTGTTTTTATTCTATTCTGCTTTAATTTATTAATTTCTTTTTTCTTTTTTCTTTTTTTCTTTTTCTTTCTTTTTTTCTTTTTTTTCTTTCTTTCTTTCTACAATAATATTTTTTCACTCGATTCTTTGTGTTTTTCATTCATTTGCCTTCGCTTATTTCTTTCACTCTTTCGTTCTTAGTTCCTATTACCAGACAGCCCCTTGTATGAAAAAAAATAGAAAGGAGCAATGCAACAATATATTTAGAAACAGGCGATATAGCGAAGAAGCGAGCAAAAAGGAAGAGAGGGAGAGAGAAAAGGTGAGAAACGATATAAAAAAAAGAAGGCAAAGAAAGGGAAAAGAGATAAAAAAATGGAAGAAAAAAAAACAACGAAATTTTGGAAGAGTTACAGATAAAATAAAATTAAATAAAAAGTAGGAAACCAATAAATAATAATCAGATCCTTATACATCGAATAACGATGTAGAGCTTGAAGCATATTATCCACTGCGCATGCGCAAACTGAAACCCGCGCCTTTGTGACAATTTACCAAAAGCATGTGCAGTTGCTATGGTTACTGCAATGAATTTTACTCTAACCGCTGCCACCTCTACAACCGCCACTGCAGCACATGAAAAACCTTTGTTCTCCACTCACCAACAACTCCATTGCCACTGAAAGTACCTCGATTATCAGTAACTCAACCTCCTCAAAATACTGCCATCTCTGCCGTCGCACAACCATTGTAAGAAGATGATTTCCTAAGGGTAGCTTAGATGTTGCACAAGGTCAAAATTATGGGACAACCATTGAGGATCGAACTCACTACTCAGTTTTAATGGTTCTCGGCAGATAATTTGCTAACAATTACACCACGTGGAGGTGCCCCCAACCATTGTAACAAGATGATTTCCTAAGGGTAGTTTAGGTGTTGCACAAGGTCAAAATCACGGGACACCCAGTAAGGATCGAACTCACTACTCAGTTGTAATGGTTCTCGGCAGAAAAGTTGTAAACTATTACACCACGGGGAGGTGCCCCCAACAATTGTAAGAAGATGATTTCCCAAGGGTAGCTTAGATGTGGCACAAAATCAAAATTATGGGACACCCATTGAGGATCGAACTCACTACTCAATTGTAATGGTTCTAAGCAGATTGGTTGCTAACTATTACACCACGTGGAGGTGCCCCCAATCATTGTAACAAGATGATTCACTAAGGGTAGCATAGATGTTGCACAAGGTCAAAATTATGGGACACCCATTGAGGATCGAACTCACTACTCAGTTGTAATGGTTCTAGGCAGATAAGTTGCTAACTATTACACCACGTGGAGGTGCCCACAATATTTGTAACAAGATGATTTCCTAAGGGTAGCTTAGATGTTGCGTAAGATCAAAATTATGGTACACCCAGTGAGGACCGAACTAACTACTCAATTGTAATGTTTCTCGGCAGATAATTTGCTAACTATTACACCACGTGGAGGGGCCTCCAAGCATTGTAACAAGATGATTTCCTAAGGGTAGCTTAGATGTGGCACAAGGTCAAAATTATGGGACACCCAGTGAGGATCGAACTCACTACTCGGTTGTAATGGTTCTCGGTAGATAAGTTGCTAACTATTACACCACATGGAGGTTCCCCCAACAATTGTAACAAGAGTATTTCCGAAGGGTAGCTTAGATGTTGCACAAGGTCAAAATTATGGGACACCCAGTGAGGACCGAACTCAATACTCAGTTGTAATGGTTCTCGGCAGATAAGTTGTAAACTAATACACCACGTGGAGATGCCCCCGACTATTGTAAAATGATGATTTCCTAAGGGTAGCTTAGATGTTGCACAAGGTCAAAATTATGGGACACACAGTGAGGATCGAACTCACTACTCAGTTGTAATGGTTCTAGGCAGAAGAGTTGCTAACTATTACACCACGTCGAGGTGCCCCCAACAATTGTAAGAAGATAATTTCCTAGGGGTAGCTTAGATGTTGCACAAGGTCAAAATTATGGGACACCCAGTGAGGATCGAACTCACTACTCAGTTGTAATTGTTCACGGTAGATAAGTTGCTAACTATTACACCACATGGAGGTTCCCCCAACAATTGTAACAAGATGATTTCCGAAGGATAGCTTAGATGTTGCACAAGGTCAAAATTATTGGACACCCAGTGAGGACCGAACTCACTACTCAGTTGTAATGGTTCTCGGCAGATAAGTTGCTAAATATTACACCACGTTGAGGTGCCCCCAACAATTGTAACAAGATGATTTCCTAAGGGTAGCTTAGATGTTGCACAAGGTCAAAATTATGAGACTCCCAGTGAGGACCGAACTCACTACTCAGTTGTAATGGTTCTCGGCAGATAAATTTGCTAACTATTGCACCAATGGAGGTTCCCCCAACAATTGTAACAAGATGATTTCCTAAGGGTAGCTTAGATGTTGCACAAGGTCAAAATTATGAGACTCCCAGTGAGGACCGAACACTACTACTCAGTTGTAATGGTTCTCTGCAGATAAATTGCTAACTATTACACCACGTGGAGGTGCCCCCAACAATTGTAACAAGATGATTTCCTAAGGGTAGCTTAGATGTTGCACAAGGTCAAAATTATGAGACTCCCAGTGAGGACCGAACTCAAAGTTGTAATGGTTATCGGCAGATAAGTTGCTAACTATTGCACCACGTGGAGGTGCCCCCAACAATTGTAACAAGATGATTTCCTAAGGGTAGCTTAGATGTTGCACAAGGTCAAAATTATGAGACTCCCAGTGAGGACCGAACTCACTACTCAGTTGTAATGGTTCTCGGCAGATAAGTTGCTAACTATTACACCACGTCGAGGTGCCCCCAACAATTGTAACAAGATGATTTCCTAAGGGTAGCTTAGATGTTGCACAAGGTCAAAATTATGGGACACCCAGTGAGGACCGAACTCACTACTCAGTTGTAATGGTTCTCGGCAGATAAGTTGCTAACTATTACACCACGTCGAGGTGCCCCCAACAATTGTAAGAAAATGATTTCCTAAGGGTAGCTTAGATGTTGCACAAGGTCAAAATTATAGGACACCCAGTGAGGACCGAACTCACTACTCAGTTGTAATGGTTCTCGGCAGAATAGTTGCTATTACACCACGTCGAGGTGCCCCAACAATTGTAAGAAGATGATTTCCTAAGGGTAGCTTAGAGATGTTGAGGACCGAACTACTACTCAGTTGTAATGGTTCTCGGCAGAATAGTTGCTATTACACCCGTCGAGGTGCCCCAACAATTGTAAGAAGATGATTTCCTAAGGGTAGCTTAGATGTTGCACAAGGTCAAAATTATGGGACACCCAGTGAGGACCGAACTCACTACTCAGTTGTAATGATTCTCGGCAGATAAGTTGCTAACTATTACACCACGTCGAGGTGCCCCCAACAATTGTAAGAAGATGATTTTAAGGGAAGCTTAGATGTTGCACAAGGTCAAAATTATGGGACACCCAATGAGGACCGAACTCACTACTCAGTTGTAATGGTTCTCGGCAGATAAGTTGCTAACTATTACACGACGTCGAGGTGCCCCCAACAATTGTAAGAAGATGATTTCCTAAGGGTAGCTTAGGTGTTGCACAAGGTCAAAATTATGGGACAACCAGTGAGGACCGAACTCACTACTCAGTTGTAATGGTTCTCGGCAGAATAGGCTATTACACCACGTCGAGGTGCCCTAACAATTTAAGAAGATGATTTCCTAAGGGTAGCTTAGATGTTGCACAAGGTCAAAATTATGGGACACCCAGTGAGGACCGAACTCACTACTCAGTTGTAATGGTTCTCAGCAGGGAATAGTTGCTATTACACCACGTCGAGGTGCCCCCAACAATTGTAAGAAGATGATTTCCTAAGGGTAGCTTAGATGTTGCACAAAGGTCAAAATTATGGGACACCCAGTGAGGACCGAACTCACTACTACTCAGTTGTAATGGTTCTCGGCAGATAAGTTTAACTATTACACCACTTTTAGGTGCCCCAACAATTGTAAGAAGATGATTTCCTAAGGGTAGCTTAGATGTTGCACAAGGTCAAAATTATGGGACACCCAGTGAGGACCGAACTCACTACTCAGTTGTAATGGTTCTCGGCAGAATAGTTTAACTATTACACCACGTCGAGGTGCCCACAACAATTGTAAGAAGATGATTTCCTAAGGGTAGCTTAGATGTTGCACAAGGTCAAAATTATTGAGGACCGAACTCACTACTCAGTTGTAATGGTTCTCGGCAGAATAGTTGCTATTACACCACGTCGAGGTGCCCCCAACAATTGTATTTGAAGATGATTTCCTAAGGGTAGCTTAGATGTTGCACAAGGTCAAAATTATGGGACACCAAGTGAGGACCGAACTCACTACTCAGTTGTAATGGTTCTCGGCAGATAAGTTGCTAACTATTACACCACGGCGAGGTGCCCCCAACAATTGTAAGAAGATGATTTCCTAAGGGTAGCTTAGATGTTGCACAAGGTCAAAATTATGGGACACACACTGAGGACAAAACTCACTACTCAGTTGTAATGGTTCTCGGCAGATAAGTTGCTAACTATTACACCACGTCGAGGTGCCCCAACAATTGTAAGAAGATGATTTCTAAGGGTAGCTTAGATGTTGCACAAGGTCAAAATTATGGGACACCCAGTGAGGACCGAACTCACTACTCAGTTGTAATGGTTCTCGGCAGATAAGTTGCTAACTATTACACCACGTCGAGGTGCCCCCAACAATTGTAAGAAGATGATTTCCTAAGGGTAGCTTAGATGTTGCACAAGGTCAAAATTATGGGACACCCAGTGAGGACCGAACTCACTACTCAGTTGTAATGGTTCTCGGCAGAATAGTTGCTATTACACCACGTCAATTGCCCCAAAAAAAGAAGATGATTTCTAAGGGTAGCTTAGATGTTGCACAAGGTCAAAATTATGGGACACCCAGTGAGGAGATCTCACTACTCAGTTGTAATGGTTCTCGGCAGAATAGTTGCTATTACACCACGTCGAGGTGCCCCAACAATTGTAAGAAGATGATTTCCTAAGGGTAGCTTAGATGTTGCACAAGGTCAAAATTATGGGACACCCAGTGAGGACCGAACTCACTACTCAGTTGTAATGGTTCTCGGCAGAATAGTTGCTATTACACCACGTCGAGGTGCCCCAACAATTGAAAGAAGATGATTTCCTAAGGTAGCTTAGATGTTGCACAAGGTCAAAATTATGGGACACCCAGTGAGGACCGAACTCACAGTTGTAATGGTTCTCGTCAGATAAGTTGCTAACTATTACACCACGTCGAGGTGCCCCTAACTAACAATTGTAAGAAGATGATTTCCTAAGGGTAAGCTTAGATGTTGCACAAGGTCAAAATTAAGAAGATGATTTCCTGGTTGGTAGGACTCCAAAATTATGGACTCCCAGTGAGGACCGAACTCACTACTCAGTTGTAATGGTTCTCGGCAGATAAGTTGCTAACTATTACACCACGTCGAGGTGCCCCAACAATTGTAAGAAGATGATTTCTAGATGTTGCACAAGGTCAAAATTATGGGACTCCCAGTGAGGACCGAACTCACTACTCAGTTGTAATGGTTCTCGGCAGAATAGTTGCTATTACACCACGTCGAGGTGCCCCAACAATTAAGAAGATGATTTCCTAAGGGTGCTTAGATGTTGCACAAGGTCAAAATTATGGGACACCAAGTGAGGACCGAACTCACTACTCAGTTGTAATGGTTCTCGGCAGAATAGTTGCTATTACACCACGTCGAGGTGCCCCAAAAAATTGTAAGAAGACTCTTAGATGTTGCACAACAAAATTATAGGGACAACAAAATTATGGGACACCACTGAGGACCGAACTCACTACTCAGTTGTAATGGTTCTCGGCAGATAAGTTGCTAACTATTACACCACGTCGAGGTGCCCCAACAATTGTAATAAGATGATTTCCTAAGGGTAGCTTAGATGTTGCACAAGGTCAAAATTATGGGACAACCAGTGAGGACCGAACTCACTACTCAGTTGTTCAATGGTTCTCGGAAGAATAGTTGCTATTACACCACGTCGAGGTGCCCCCAACAATTGTAAGAAGATGATTTCCTAAGGGTAGCTTAGATGTTGCACAAGGTCAAATTTATGGGACACCCAGTGAGGACCGAACTCACTACTCAGTTGTAATGGTTCTCGTCAGATAAGTTGCTAACTATTACACCACTTTTTTAGGTGCCCCCAACAATTGTAAGAAGATGATTTCCTAAGGGTAGCTTAGATGTTGCACAAGGTCAAAATTATGGGACCCAGTGAGGACCGAACTCACTACCCGTTGTAATGGTTCTCGGCAGATAAGTTGCTAATATTACACCACGTCGAGGTGCCCCCAACAATTGTAAGAAGATGATTTCCTAAGGGTAGCTTAGATGTTGCACAAGGTCAAAATTATGAGACTCCCAGTGAGGACCGAACTCACTACTCAGTTGTAATGGTTCTCGGCAGATAAGTTGCTAACTATTACACCACGTCGAGGTGCCCCCAACAATTGTAAGAAGATGATTTCCTAAGGGTAGCTTAGATGTTGCACAAGGTCAAAATTATGGGACACCCAGTGAGGACCGAACTCACTACTCAGTTGTAATGGTTCTCGGCAGAATAGTTGCTATTACACCACGTCGAGGTGCCCCCAACAATTGTAAGAAGATGATTTCCTAAGGGTAGCTTTGATATTGCACAAGGTCAAAATTATGGGACACCAAGTGAGGACCGAACTCACTACTCAGTTGTAATGGTTCTCGGCAGAATAGTTGCTATTACACCACGGCGAGGCGCCCCCAACAATTGTAAGAAGATGATTTCTAAGGGTAGCTTAGATGTTGCACAAGGTCAAAATTATGGGACACACAGTGAGGACAAAACTCACTACTCAGTTGTAATGGTTCTCGGCAGAATAGTTGCTATTACACCATGTCGAGGTGCCCCAAACAATTGAAAGAAGATGATTTCCTAAGAGTAGCTTAGATGTTGCACAAGGTCAAAATTATGGGACACCCAGTGAGGACCGAACTCACTACTCAGTTGTAATGGTTCTCGTCAGATAAGTTGCTAACTATTACACCACTTTTAAGTGCCCCCAACAATTGTAAGAAGATGATTTCCTAAGGGTAGCTTAGATGTTGCACAAGGTCAAAATTATGGGACACCCAGTGAGGACCGAACTCACTATTCCGTTGTAATGGTTCTCGTCAGATAAGTTGCTAACTATTACACCACGTCGAGGTGCCCCCAACAATTGTAAGAAGATGATTTCCTAAGGGTAGCTTAGATGTTGCACAAGGTCAAAATTATGAGACCCAGTGAGGACCGAACTCACTACTCAGTTGTAATGGTTCTCGTCAGATAAGTTGCTAACTATTACACCACGTCGAGGTGCCCCCAACAATTGTAAGAAGATGATTTCCTAAGGGTAGCTTAGATGTTGCACAAGGTCAAAATTATGGGACCCAGTGAGGACCGAACTCACTACTCAGTTGTAATGGTTCTCGGCAGAATAGTTTGCTATTACACCACGTCGAGGTGCCCCCAACAATTGTAACAAGATGATTTCTAAGGGGTAGCTTAGATGTTGCACAAGGTCAAAATTATGGGACACCCAGTGAGGACCGAACTCACTACTCAGTTGTAATGGTTCTCGGCAGAATAGTTGCTATTACACCACGTCGAGGTGCCCCCAACAATTGTAAGAAGATGATTTCCTAAGGGTAGCTTAGATGTTGCACAAGGTCAAAATTATGGGACACCCAGTGAGGACCGAACTCACTACTCAGTTGTAATGGTTCTCGGCAGATAAGTTGCTAACTATTACACCACGTCGAGGTGCCCCCAACAATTGTAAGAAGATGATTTCCTAAGGGTAGCTTAGATGTTGCACAATGTCAAAATTATGGGACATCCAGTGAGGACCGAACTCACTACTCAGTTGTAATGGTTCTCGGCAGATAAGTTGCTAACTATTACACCACGTCGAGGTGCCCCCAACAATTGTAAGAAGATGATTTCTAAGGGTAGCTTAGATGTTGCACAAGGTCAAAATTATGTGACACCCAGTGCGGACCGAACTCACTACTCCGTTGTAATGGTTCTCGGCAGATAAGTTGCTTACTATTACACCCACGTCGAGGTGCCCCCAACAATTGTAAGAAGACGATTTCCTAAGGGTAGCTTAGATGTTGCACAAGGTCAAAATTATGGGACACCCAGTGAGGACCGAACTCACTACTCAGTTGTAATGGTTCTCGGCAGATAAGTTGCTAACTATTACACCACGTCGAGGGCCCCCAACAATTGTAAGAAAGAATATTTCCTAAGGTTAGCTTAGATGTTGCACAAGGTCAAAATTATGGGACACCCAGTGAGGACCGAACTCACTACTCAGTTGTAATGGTTCTCGGCAGAATAGTTGCTAGTACACCACGTCGAGGTGCCCCCAACAATTGTAAGAAGATGATTTCCTAAGTGTAGCTTAGATGTTGCACAAGGTCAAAATTATGGGACACCCAGTGAGGACCGAACTCACTACTCAGTTGTAATGGTTCTCGGCAGAATAGTTGCTATTACACCACGTCGAGGTGCCCCCAACAATTGTAAGAAGATGATTTCCTAAGGGTAGCTTAGATATTGCACAAGGTCAAAATTATGGGACACCAAGTGAGGACCGAACTCACTACTCAGTTGTAATGGTTCTCGGCAGAATAGTTGCTATTACACCACGGCGAGGTGCCCCCAACAATTGTAAGAAGATGATTTCCTAAGGGTAGCTTAGATGTTGCACAAGGTCAAAATTATGGGACACACAGTGAGGACAAAACTCACTACTCAGTTGTAATGGTTCTCGGCAGAATAGTTGCTATTACACCATGTCGAGGTGCCCCAAACAATTGAAAGAAGATGATTTCCTAAGAGTAGCTTAGATGTTGCACAAGGTCAAAATTATGGGACACCCAGTGTGGACCGAACTCACTACTCAGTTGTAATGGTTCTCGTCAGATAAGTTGCTAACTATTACACCACTTTTAAGTGCCCCCAACAATTGTAAGAAGATGATTTCTTAAGGGTAGCTTAGATGTTGCACAAGGTCAAAATTATGGGACACCCAGTGAGGACCGAACTCACTATTCCGTTGTAATGGTTCTCGTCAGATAAGTTGCTAACTATTACACCACGTCGAGGTGCCCCCCAACAATTGTAAGAAGATGATTTCCTAAGGGTAGCTTAGATGTTGCACAAGGTCAAAATTATGAGACTCCCAGTGAGGACCGAACTCACTACTCAGTTGTAATGGTTCTCGGCAGATAAGTTGCTAACTATTACACCACGTCGAGGTGCCCCAACAATTGTAAGAAGATGATTTCCTAAGGGTAGCTTAGATGTTGCACAAGGTCAAAATTATGGGACACCCAGTGAGGACCGAACTCACTACTCAGTTGTAATGGTTCTCGGCAGAATAGTTGCTATTACACCACGTCGAGGTGCCCCCAACAATTGTAACAAGATGATTTCCTAAGGGTAGCTTAGATGTTGCACAAGGTCAAAATTATGGGACACCCATTGAGGACCGAACTCACTACTCAGTTGTAATGGTTCTCGGCAGAATAGTTGCTATTACACCACGTCGAGGTGCCCCCAACAATTGTAAGAAGATGATTTCCTAAGGGTAGCTTAGATGTTGCACAAGGTCAAAATTATGGGACACCCAGTGAGGACCGAACTCACTACTCAGTTGTAATGGTTCTCGGCAGATAAGTTGCTAACTATTACACCACGTCGAGGTGCCCCCAACAATTGTAAGAAGATGATTTCCTAAGGGTAGCTTAGATGTTGCACAAGGTCAAAATTATGGGACATCCAGTGAGGACCGAACTCACTACTCAGTTGTAATGGTTCTCGGCAGATAAGTTGCTAACTATTACACCACGTCGAGGTGCCCCCAACAATTGTAAGAAGATGATTTCCTAAGGGTAGCTTAGATGTTGCACAAGGTCAAAATTATGTGACACCCAGTGCGGACCGAACTCACTACTCCGTTGTAATGGTTCTCGGCAGATAAGTTGCTTACTATTACACCACGTCGAGGTGCCCCCAACAATTGTAAGAAGACGATTTCCTAAGGGTAGCTTAGATGTTGCACAAGGTCAAAATTATGGGACACCCAGTGAGGACCGAACTCACTACTCAGTTGTAATGGTTCTCGGCAGATAAGTTGCTAACTATTACACCACGTCGAGGTGCCCCCAACAATTGTAACAAGAATATTTCCTAAGGTTAGCTTAGATGTTGCACAAGGTCAAAATTATGGGACACCCAGTGAGGACCGAACTCACTACTCAGTTGTAATGGTTCTCGGCAGAATAGTTGCTAGTACACCACGTCGAGGTGCCCCCAACAATTGTAAGAAGATGATTTCCTAAGTGTAGCTTAGATGTTGCACAAGGTCAAAATTATGAGACACCCAGTGAGGACCGAACTCACTACTCAGTTGTAATGGTTCTCGGCAGAATAGTTGCTATTACACCACGTCGATGTGCCCCCAACAATTGTAAGAAGATGATTTCCTAAGGGTAGCTTAGATGTTGCACAAAATCAAAATTATGGGACACCCAGTGAGGACCGAACTCACTACTCAGTTGTAATGGTTCTCGGCAGAATAGTTGCTATTACACCACGTCGAGGTGCCCCAAAAAATTGTAAGAAGATGATTTCCTAAGGGTAGCTTAGATGTTGCACAAGGTCAAAATTATGGGACACCCAGTGAGGACCGAACTCACTACTCAGTTGTAATGGTTCTCGGCAGAATAGTTGCTATTACACCACGTCGAGGTGCCCCCAACAATTGTAACAAGATGATTTCCTAAGGGTAGCTTAGATGTTGCACAAGGTCAAAATTATGGGACACCCATTGAGGACCGAACTCACTACTCAGTTGTAATGGTTCTCGGCAGAATAGTTGCTATTACACCACGTCGAGGTGCCCCCAACAATTGTAAGAAGATGATTTCCTAAGGGTAGCTTAGATGTTGCACAAGGTCAAAATTATGGGACACCCAGTGAGGACCGAACTCACTACTCAGTTGTAATGGTTCTCGGCAGAATAGTTGCTATTACACCACGTCGAGGTGCCCCCAACAATCGTAAGAAGATGATTTCTAAGGGTAGCTTAGATGTTGCACAAGGTCAAAATTATGGGACACCCAGTGAGGACCGAACTCACTACTCCTTTGTAATGGTTCTCGGCAGAACAGTTGCTATTACACCACGTCGAGGTGCCCCAACAATTTAAGAAGATGATTTCCTAAGGGTAGCTTAGATGTTGCACAAGGTCAAAATTATGGGACACCAGTGAGGACGAGCTCACTACTCTGTTGTAATGGTTCTCGGCAGAATAGTTGCCTATTACACCACGTCGAGGTGCCCCAACAATTAATGAAGATGATTTCTAAGGGTAGCTTAGATGTTGCACAAGGTCAAATTATGGGACGCAGTGAGGACCGAACTCACTACTCAGTTGTAATGGTTCTCGGCAGAATAGTTGCTATTACACCACGTCGATGTGCCTAACAATTGTAAGAAGATGATTTCCTAAGGGTAGCTTAGATGTTGCACAAGGTCAAAATTATGGGACACCCAGTGAGGACCGAACTCACTACTCAGTTGTAATGGTTCTCGGCAGAATAGTTGCTATTACACCACGTCGAGGTGCCCCAACAATTGTAAGAAGATGTAAGGGTAGCTTAGATGTTGCACAAAATCAAAATTATGGGACACCCAGTGAGGACCGAACTAACTACTCAGTTGTAATGGTTCTCGGCAGAATAGTTGCTATTACACCACGTCGAGGTGCCCCAACAATTGTAAGAAGATGATTTCCTAAGGGTAGCTTAGATGTTGCACAAGGTCAAAATTATGGGACACCAGTGAGGACCGAACTCACTACTCAGTTGTAATGGTTCTCGGCAGAAGAGTTGCTATTACACCACGTCGAGGTGCCCCCAACAATTGTAACAAGATGATTTCCTAAGGGTAGCTTAGATGTTGCACAAGGTCAAAATTATGGGACACCCATTGAGGACCGAACTCACTACTCAGTTGTAATGGTTCTCGGCAGATAAGTTGCTAACTATTACACCACGTCGAGGTGCCCCAACAATTGTAAGAAGATGATTTCCTAAGGGAGCTTAGATGTTGCACAAGGTCAAAATTATGGGACATCCAGTGAGGACCGAACTCACTACTCAGTTGTAATGGTTCTCGGCAGATAAGTTGCTAACTATTACACCACGTCGAGGTGCCCCCAACAATTGTAAGAAGATGATTTCCTAAGGGTAGCTTAGATGTTGCACAAGGTCAAAATTATGTGACACCCAGTGCGGACCGAACTCACTACTCCGTTGTAATGGTTCTCGGCAGATAATTACTATTACACCACGTCGAGGTGCCCCCAACAATTGTAAGAAGACGATTTCCAAGGGTAGCTTAGATGTTGCACAAGGTCAAAATTATGGGACACCCAGTGAGGACCGAACTCACTACTCAGTTGTAATGGTTCTCGGCAGATAAGTTGCTAACTATTACACCAACGTCGAGGTGCCCCCAACAATTGTAACAAGAATATTTCCTAAGGTTAGCTTAGATGTTGCACAAGGTCAAAATTATGGGACACCCAGTGAGGACCGAACTCACTACTCAGTTGTAATGGTTCTCGGCAGAATAGTTGCTAGTACACCACGTCGAGGTGCCCCCAACAATTGTAACAAGATGATTTCTAAGTGTAGCTTAGATGTTGCACACAAGGTCAAAATTATGGGACACCCAGTGAGGACCGAACTCACTACTCAGTTGTAATGGTTCGGCAGAATAGTTGATTACACCACGTCGATGTGCCCCCAACAATTGTGAAGATGATTTCCTAAGGGTAGCTTTAGATGTTGCACAAAATCAAAATTATGGGACACCCAGTGAGGACCGAAGTCACTACTCAGTTGTAATGGTTCTCGGCAGAATAGTTGCTATTACACCACGTCGAGGTGCCCCAACAATTGTAAGAAGATGATTTCCTAAGGGTAGCTTAGATGTTGCACAAGGTCAAAATTATGGGACACCCAGTGAGGACCGAACTCACTACTCAGTTGTAATGGTTCTCGGCAGAATAGTTGCTATTACACCACGTCGAGGTGCCCCAACAATTGTAACAAGATGATTTCCTAAGGGTAGCTTAGATGTTGCACAAAGGTCAAAATTATGGGACACCCATTGAGGACCGAACTCACTACTCAGTTGTAATGGTTCTCGGCAGAATAGTTGCTATTACACCACGTCGAGGTGCCCCAACAATTGTAAGAAGATGATTTCCTAAGGGTAGCTTAGATGTTGCACAAGGTCAAAATTATGGGACACCCAGTGAGGACCGAACTCACTACTCAGTTGTAATGGTTCTCGGCAGAATAGTTGCTATTACACCACGTCGAGGTGCCCCAACAATCGTAAGAAGATGATTTCTAAGGGTAGCTTAGATGTTGCACAAGGTCAAAATTATGGGACACCCAGTGAGGACCGAACTCACTACTCCTTTGTAATGGTTCTCGGCAGAATAGTTGCTATTACACCACGTCTTTTAAGGGTAGCTTAGATGTTGCACAAGGTCAAAATTATGGGACACCCAGTGAGGACCGAGCTCACTACTCTGTTGTAATGGTTCTCGGCAGAATAGTTGCTATTACACCACGTCGAGGTGCCCCCAACAATTGTAAGAAGATGATTTCCTAAGGGTAGCTTAGATGTTGCACAAGGTCAAAATTATGGGACACCCAGTGAGGACCGAACTCACTACTCAGTTGTAATGGTTCTCGGCAGAATAGTTGCTATTACACCACGTCGATGTGCCCCCAACAATTGTAAGAAGATGATTTCCTAAGTGTAGCTTAGATGTTGCACAAGGTCAAAATTATGTGACACCCAGTGAGGACCGAACTCACTACTCAGTTTTAATGGTTCTCGGCAGAATAGTTGCTATTACACCACGTGGAGGTGCCCCCAACAATTGTAACAATTTCTGTGCATCAAGTAATAAAGCTGTCCAAATTTTTCTCCTTTCTGGTGTTTCGACAGAAGGCAAACTTGAAACATCACGTCATTTTGAAATAATAGGAAAGATTTTAAGACTGTGCAGGCTGTTGGAGATTTAAGAATACATTTTGTCACTTGATCTCTAACAGATGTGAAGCTTAACGTAATAATAAAATAGCTTGCCCTGCAGTAACGTTTATTAAGCATCTTTTTGCTACTGTACAGTGAGAGTTCTTTTCAGGAGAGCGCCATATTTATACCCGAAATCTTAGTCATTAAATAACAATCGAAAACTGTTCTGATAATTTTTTCTGCTTTCAATCAGACTCCTTGTCTGGAACGTTTATTAAGACCAGATCTGGTGGAACTCGTATATGCAAACCGAAGCTGTTTGAAAATGGTCGATTCATTGTTCAGCTCAGGAAGTAACTGAATCTTTCTACCATGTGTACTTCAGTGTGGTGTAATGGTAAAGGCTCAGAATGAGACATCGAAGAGCCGAGTTCGAATTCCAGGTATAAGTGGACCGTGAGGACCTTTCTGAAGAATGAAAAATTCTTGCCGTAATTTTATCATCATCATGAATCCAAAATAATAATAATAATAATAATAATAATAATAATAATAATAATAATAATAATAGTCGTGATGGTCAACAAAATTAAAGAGCTCAAGAAGTACATCGACTCCAGGATTGAAGTTGTTAGGATGTAGGTTGTTCAGGCCAATATAGTTCCAATCAGCAACGGGACATTTAGGTGAATACTCTCGATTTTAAAGTCCTAAATTGGAAAAATTGGAATAAAACCTAATATCCAATCGCTTCAGAAGTCTGCGTTGCTTGGCACTGCAAATAATTTGCTAAAGTTATTCTCTGTACGATGTCGAAAACACGAAAAAAGATAATAATGCACGAAGGATTATTGATTCATTAATGTTTTATACTAATGTTCAACCAATCCAAGGTCCAAGAGTCACCCGAGGCAGAGGGTAACTATGTTGTGTGAACGTAAGAAAGTTCAAGAAATGAAGTTCATACAGGAAACACAATGGTTACCCGTAAACTTGAATAGCTCAAGTTTGTAGTGTTTGGGAAAAGATCCTATCAGGATGAAAACAAAAAAAAACTCTCCGAATGGAACTTACTTCTTATGACTAGAATACAAAAGACATGTGGATGATTCACCCTTGTATACGTGCCATGGCCGATGCCAAATGTAAAATTCGGGGGTAATAGGACTAAGGGAGGTAGGGTTTCAAAACACATGCCATGGAAATAGCGATAGTGCAGCGAGAGGCTCGTAACGTTTCGTTAATCGGAAAGGGGTTGTGAGGTTAAAATAATTAATTACTCACAAGGCCACGTAGTGTTGTACAAAAAAATATGAAAATCATTGAATACAGTTTCTCGATTTTAAAGAACAAATAACCGGATTATTTTCTTAAGTTACGAGCAATTAACATCAGATCCCTTGCAGGGTTGGGATAATAACAACAACAACAACAACAACAATAATAATAATAATAATAATAATAATAATGTAATTTAATTTTTTTTTTTTTTGTCAGTGGAAAGTGTCATGACGCCATTTTCTAACCTTAGGTCCCTGGGCAGGACCCAGAAAGAAATGTATAAACCCCAAAAAAGAAAGAAAATAATAATAATAATAATAATAATAATAATAATAATAATAATAAATTCCCAAGGATCTTGAATACGATATTTAAAAAAAATGTGGTACATGATGGCATCAATAATTCCATATGTAGCTGTGGAAAGGTTTATGACGAACTAATGAAAAGGATTCCACACCTTAAATAATTACAAAAAGATTTTTTCACAAGCACAGCTCTCATATATGTCTGCATCTGTGTAATATGTGTGTTCTTAGGTTGTATTATATTTATTTACTTATTTTTTGCACAAATGTTCAGTGGAGAATGGTATGATGACATTTTTGAACTTGGGTCTCTGGTTGGGACTCGGAAGTAAATGGGTGTACACTCGAAAATCAAAGGAACTTAATAATAATAATAATAATAATAATAATAATAATAATAATAATAATGATACACAAAGAGAACAATCAAATCTCGTCGCCCAGACATCGTGATTAGAGACCTCAAAGACAAAAATAACACCTTCTTGACATGGCAGTCCCAGCAGACTGCAATGTATTTTTGAAGATCTTCAAAATAACTATAAAAATACAAGGTCCTTGAAATCGAAATCTCAAAGGTGTGGCACATGAGAACATCAATAATTCCAGTTTTAGATGGAGCTTTCGGATTAAGTGGAAAAGATTCCAATAAACTCATTGAAGGAATTTCTGGTAACCCGTGCCTTAAAGAAATACAAAAAGAAATTTGTTCTCACGAGTACAGCACAAACCTTACAAAGTGCTTTATATATATAAAATATGTGTGACATTTTTTTACAAATTTTCTCAGTGTAAAATATAATATGAGTGCGCTCCAGAAATAAAAAGAAATAATAATAATAATAATAATAATAATAATAATAATAATAATAATAATAATAGAATTGTGTTGACCCCCAAATGCAGCTTCTGTGATAAATATCCAGAAACAATTGACCATCTTGTATCAGGTCGCACGGTGTTAGCACCAACTGAATATAAAACTCGGCGTGATAGATTGAGCCAGTATCTGCACTGGAAAATATGCCACTGAACATATGGGAAGGGGACTGCAAGAAACTGGTTTGAACATCAGCCAGACCTGGTTACAGAGATAGGATATGTAACAATTTTATGGAATATTACAATAAACATAGACACAACAATCAAAGCTAATCGCTCAGACATCGTGATCAAAGACCACAAGAATAGAATGTACTTTCTTATTGACATAGCAGTCCCTGCAGATTGTAATGTATTTTTCAAGATCTTCAAAAAAAAAAAAAAAATACAAGAACCTAGAATGGAAATTTGAAAAATTGCGATACATGAGGACATCAATAATTCCAATTGTGACTGGGGCCCTCAGTTTGATTGGAAAAGTTTCTGACAGACCCACTGAAGAGATACCTTTTAGCCAATGCTTTAAAAAAATCCCCAAAAAAATATTCTCACAAGTACAGTTTTCACTTTACGAACAGCAATATCAATGTAAAACGTGTGTGCCCTTAGGTTGATTTATTTATATATTCTTTTTCAAAAATGTTCAGTGAAAATGTCATGATGCCATTTCTGACCTTGGAGACATTGAGACGCGATTGAGAAATGGAACCATCACAAAAAATATGCCTGAATAAATATTGAATATCTCTTTTCGGTGAAAGAAAAAATGACAACTTTATTTTTTCAAGTTACGAGAGCTGAACTTAAAATAAACTTCTAATCAGCAATCAACATCATATAGTGCCCGGAATCAAAATAACTTATTTCGATATTGAGGTTGGGATTAGGGTGATCGTCTCAGATTAATGTCTGTGCAGTGAATTCGATTCTGGTTATTCCAAAAATTATGCTATCATACATTTAATGAGCTTAGCGAACAAAATAGCTGTGTATTTCATTGCAACAATACGAATTAGTACAGTCAAAATTTAAGGATATTCGCTGTAATTTCATCCTCAATAGTGACAACTAGATACTCCTGATCTTCTTCTTCTTCTGATTATTATTATTATTATTATTATTATATATATACATACACACACACACACACATTGATAGCTAGAGAGATAAAAATCTAACTAAGATATATTTATAGACACATTAAGTGATAGATAAAATCGTATTAACATTTTAAGCGGGAATGCCACTAGTACGCAGGTGGTTACAGGGAGTGCGAGAAAAGACTGAGTATGGCGAGGATTGAAAAAAAGACAAAAGATGAACAGGGATTCAAGAACATAGAACGTGGCGATTGAAACTGCATTTAAATTTGGAAGGTTGTAGTTACGAAGGAAGCATGTAAACGGAAGGAAATTTCACAGGCGGGAAATGTGAGAAAAAACTGTTGCAGTAGAAATAGCGGTTGCATTTATCTATTTCAACATTAAACGCTGGGACCTTAATGCAAATCTAGTAGCTTACATTCATGTAGTCGGGTTACCAGGGTAAAAGGCTCGTCCAAGTAGTCACCCCTGACAATATTTGTAGAAAAGAGAAAAGGACGCCACGTAACGTTGGTGAGAAAGTAAGTGAGGTCAACATTAATGGTCAAGATCAGTTACATAAAAAAAATACTTCTTTAGATTTTGTCAAGGACCCAGAAACTAGTTTATTTCCCTGTACATTTATTACTCCGTTATCGTGACATTATGCCAGTCGAAACCATGGAGTAAGATTCCATATTCGGTCATAACTGCTTGCTCTAAAAAAGGTCGGTGTTTCTACCCAGATATTCATCATCAGGACGATGAATAAGAAAAAAAAACGAATAATATATAATGTTCGTAACACATCGAGACAACGGAAAGCAGAAAAATGAATTAAATTAGAGAATATCAGTGGGTAATTGAATGATAAAGTTGGAAAAATATCCTACGTAAGAAGTTTCGTCCCTTAAAGAAAATTCTTTAGAATTTCAGAATAATAATAATTTTTTATAATAATGATATATATATATATATATATATATATAAATATGTCCAAAATTGTAAAATAAATCAATAGATTTAATTGGTATAACTAAGAAATCCATTCTGTGCAGAAGTAGGATAACACAGACATCACTTCAATTCTGCACAGAAAAAAAAAAGTAAATAGGAATGTCAAATTGAAATTTCCACATTACCATTTATTGACCAATCAAGATGTTTGTTTCAGAGGCAGTTCAAAATATTTGAAAAACCTGGCAACAATTTCTGCATCGTATGGTCAAAAGATAAGTGCTCATATAATTAACAATCATTCCCTCTTAAAAAAATCAATATTAAAAATTGGGAAATATATTTATTAGCCAATAAAACTCATGAATTTAATAAATCTATCTTTTAACTTCCTGTATTGCGAGACAGGAGGATTTCTTTGGTAACAAAGAAAAGAATACTGAGCTGTTACGTGACATCTCTCCTTCTTTGCGGCAGCGAATATTGGACGATTTTCTCAAAGATGAAGAAGAGACTCGAAACGACAGATATATAGTTCTACCGAAGGATGCTAAGGATATCATAGCCCAAGCATGTGAGCGACGATGAGGTCTTAGAAAGGTTACAAACAAGGAGGGGTTTATAATTACCATCAGAAAGATGTAGCTGAAGTTTCTGGGACACATAATGAGGAAGGAAGCCCTGGAGAATATGATACTCAAGAGTCGAATATAAAGAGAAAGAAAGAGAAGGGAAAGCAGCACGTAACATACCTGACGAGTTTGAGCAGGATGGCAGAACGTAGGGGAGGAAGCACCTTGCTGAGTGCCGCAAGGGATAGCGGGAGGTGGAGAGCGATGATCGCCTACGTCCTGAAAGGACATGACACATTATTGTGAGACCAGAAACTACATACACAATAGACTCTTCCAGGCCTATATTAAGTAGGCGACATAGCACTCTAGAGAGTAACACAGAGAGACAGTGAGAGCCGCGTACGACTACCAGTATTGGAGACTAACATATAGTAAGCTCCGCTTACGCTATCTCTGTAACCTGTTGTTAATATATCTTTCTTACATCTAATCCGTGTTCTTTGTTTTCCTTCTGTGGTCCCAACTTTGGCCCCACATCACACATAAAAAGAAAAGAAGATTCTATTTTTCCCTATAAACAGTATAACCTAAATTAATAAACCAGTCTTCAGTATACTTCGACAGGGATATAAATAAAGCTGATTTATCAATGTTCATCTCCTTATAAGAATGTATTGAGTGTTAAAGATCCTTTTGTATAATTATTACTCGTTTTAAAGTATTTTCAGAAACCAGTTTGCACGGTTTATATTACGAAAATACCAAGCGGCAAATAAACAAAAATACAATATATTTTGGACTTACTGTCATTACTTGCAGTTTTGGCTGATATTTAGCTGATTGCCTGACGGCCTGTCTGCTTATACAATAGGCTACGCACACAGAATATAAATTAGATTTCGTCTTTCGCATAGAAGTCACGTACATACGATTAACTCTATATACTAACAAAATTCATTTTTTTTCTTTTGTGTTGTGAAAAAAGAAAACATTTTCGTATGAACTTTGCTTACAAGAAAAGAAAACACTGTATAACGGAGGTACTCGGAGAAAACCTCGTAATATATATATATATATATATATATATATATGTTTGTTTGTGTGTGTGTGATTCCAAACGTCATTTTAGTGAATAATCGTATTTGAATAGATGGTCCGTTTATTTTAAACCTGATTTATTTCTTCTGCTGGCCTGCGTATTCGAGAAAATTCAATAAAGAAGATACAAATACGGTTTAAATAAATGGGGTATCTATTCAAATACGGGTATCCACAAAAACTAATGTTTGAAATGATTAGAATATATCGCATTTGAACAAAATATATATATATATATATATATATATATATATATATACGAGTGAGAGAAAGAACTGATGGAGTAAAAATCCACTGTTCGTAAGATTTAATTTTT
The DNA here is from genome assembly GCA_903632075.3 of Acanthosepion pharaonis. Lineage (NCBI taxonomy): Eukaryota > Metazoa > Mollusca > Cephalopoda > Sepiida > Sepiidae > Acanthosepion > Acanthosepion pharaonis. Next base: position 772,081 of record CAHIKZ030000693.1, read on the forward strand.
TAAAGTGTCCAATATAAAGTAGAACAATATTTCATTATTATATTTTAATTATAAGAGATTATAATGAAAACATTTTGAAATCGCTTCACAAAAGCTTTCATGTTTCAATACTATGATTGCACTTCTTCAGGCGAAGGTAAATAACTAAGTACATTTATTCACCACTTACTCACACTTGTGTGTATGCGTGTGAATATATAAGGGATAGATTATAGTTGCTCCAACAAGAGAAAAGTGTATATTTTCAAGAAAGAAGCCGCCGCAAGCGTTTTTGGTTATAATGTCTATTTTTTTATACGTTATACTTTATTTTTATATTTTTGCTACACGGGTTTCAGGTATTGTGATCTTCATCAGGCGAAGAATGGTGGTTTCCACATATTATTAAAAGGAATTAATTTTATCTTACGTTGAGTCTTT